>MU226828.1:1842608-1852824 GCA_018584345.1 Thuja plicata | reverse complement strand
TATATATAATGTGAGGGCACTTAAATACCTCGGTGGCATGTTATGAGGGAGGAACAAAAATTACTTTCCATACGTGTCATAAATACAAGATTTTTACCTTACTATTTTTCTATGAATAGTATTAAATTATATTCTGATGTTAGATGTTGACCCAGTTAAAATAATATATGTTGATATAATAGATATTATTTATTGATTTCTAAATTTTTTGAAAGGGTTTATATTATATAAATAGGCGAATATTCACATAATTATTATTATTGTCAATTTATATTATAATTAAATTTTATGATTTTGATCATAACTTAAATTGTATTTTCAATCTTTATTCTAATCTTTTTGCATAACAATAAAAGTATTCTTACATATAATTCTAATAACTTTTATTGTAAATTTATAACATTTAAAATTAAATTTATGCCAAGTTTTTAGTCAAATTAACATTGTTTTATTTAAATTATGTAAACTTAACGATCAAATTAATATTTGAATTTTTATTTTATTTTATTTTATTTTTTATATTCAAATTTTAGCATTGGAATCCACTCATAAATTTAAAATAATTTAATGAACACACAAATAAATACTTTCAAATAATATTAAATTTTTTATTATTTCAAAAATATTTAAATATTTTATATTTTTAAAAATTATTTTTTTAATAAATTTGTCATTTTTATTATATTTTCAACATGATGCATTTCAAAATACAATAAAAATTTATTCCAAACAAATTTAAATAATTCTTTTTTTACCAAAGTGGCTGAAGCTAGAAATTTTTTTAATTAAAGATAAGAATAAAGTACAAGTAACCAAAAATGCCCCTAAGAGGTGGGCGAAAATAAATAGTTGTCTATGAATCCCAACCAGAGAGGAATGAAACATACCTAGAAGAGAGGAAAATGACAAGAGACCACCCATCAACCATCATAGATGCAAAAATGCTTAGAGAGCACTAAACATGATGAAAGTATTTGACAACATGTTCATTCATTAGAGGAAACAAAACATCTCGAGGATCATCCAAAGAAATAAAAATGAGAGTCTCAAGGGAGTTATGATCATTGGGATCAGAAGGCTCATCCATATCAGGAGATTCCAAAGAATCGACAAGAATAGGAACATCTACCAGACGAGCAGGAGCCAAGACTGAAGAGACAACACAATCTCTTTCATGGGATAGAATATTTCAAATATCCAGAAGGTGATCCAGACCATGAGAAGGCATACCAAGATCTAAAGTATGAAGCACCATCAATGCCACCATTAGGATCAGAAGTCTCATCCATATCAGAAGATTCCAAAAAATCAACAAGATAGGAACATCTACCATACAAGGAGGAGGATCCAGGACCAAAGAGAAAACACAATCTTCATCATGGGATAGAATAGTTTGAATAGCCAAGATTTGATCTAGGCCGTCAGAAGGCAGACCAGGATCAAAAGCATGAAGCACCTCTACAAAATCCTTAACACACTTATCAATGCCACCATCTTTCACAATAGAAGGAACAACAACCAACAGATCTCGAAGAACAAAATTAGACATAAATTTATCAAATTTAATGAAACCAACAATGGGAAGTGACCCAACATCGCTTCATAAAGAGAAAGAAATATACAAGAACAAATATGGAAAGAAACCACGGGCACAGATGTTGGCAATGATCAAAGACAATTAATGTGAACCATGAATAAAGGGACTAAGATAATTATCCAAATTAAAAAATATCACTCACAATGATTGATCCTTGTGAATCAAGAATGAAACCAAAAAATTAATACTAATCAAATGCTCTTGCTCAAGACAAAAAAAACAAAAAAAAACATTGATCAAAGATGAGAAAGAATTAACTTCTTTGAAAGGAGGTTGTGAATATTTGAAAAGATTAAAGAAAGGATATTTTTTTAATGGCCAAGTCTAATTCAAAAACCATTTGAACAATGGGAAAAAGCACCATTATTCCTTCAAAAATACCAATCATGAATGAACATTTCATGAGTCAAAAGAGAATTAACAGTGTGAGAAAATGATAACAATGCATATGATCATAACAATGAAAATCTTTCCAGCATTCATATCTGTGAATTTAAGAATATATCAAAGATGATATACCTGTGAATTTAAGAATATATCAAAGATGATAGACATGAATAAACAAGTGATACAACCAAATGGTCTTATGCTACAAAACAAAACCATAATCCAAACTTGTTTAGAGATCTCAGTAAGAAAAGGAAAATGATTCAAAGGACACAAGAGGAAATATTTCAACCCACATGAAGATAATGTAGATGCACTACCCCATCTAAACACATAAAGCACACCCAACATTTCCACTATGAGAATATGAAGAAGTTATCCTAGTAAAAAGTAAGGGAGATCTTGTTTAAAGACCTCAACTAAAGAACACTGATCATCAATTACCCTATTTGCAAGGAAGTCTGCTACACCATTGCATTCCTGAAAACAATGAGATGCTTCATAAGAATTAATCTTTTGAAGTCGTTTTACAATCAAACTCTGAATATAATTATATTTCCAAATATTATATGACTTATTTGAAATAGCATGGAGAGTAAACATAGAACCCCCCTCAAGAATAATTCTTTAAAAGCCATTACCTTTGCAATGTTTTATTGTAAAAAATAAATTTATTACAATTTAAAATAATTCAAATGATTATAGAAAATATTCGTAAACTTACATCCTTATTCACAAATTGAGTGTTTGCTTGTGTGAAAACAATTTTAGTGACGATGAAGTTAAATAAAGCATAACCTTACTTTAAAAGTAAAACATGTTTTTGTCAAGCCAATGACAACTATCTAAAGTCACCAAATTGACAAATTTGAAATGTAAGTTGTATAGGTTGCAATTCATGTTTACAAAATTTTCAAATGATTATAAGTGAGGTATATTTTACTGCTATTCCCATATTAGCAAGATAATACATGCATAGTATGAAAATGAATGACACGAAAAGAAAAGGAAAAGGCAAATGCTTAATTAATGACTATTTTAGAATTTTTTATTTGTAGTTTACACATATTAAAAGAACACAACACAAATATGACAAGACTAATAAATCTATTTTAAGTTGATTTGACCCAATCATAAATTTAAAACAATTTAATGAATAAATAAATAAATACTTTAAAACTATATTAAATTTTATTATTAGATCAAAAGAATTTAAGGTTTTTTTTAATTTTATAAATTTAACATTATTATCATATTTTAAATATCATATATTTCAAAATAAAATAATTTAAAATTTATTGTAAAATAATATTTTCTAGTAAACTTACATATCATTTACCAATGGAATGTTTGCTGGTGTAAAGGATTATTAATAATAACTAGCACTTGCACCTTTGAAGGGTGCAATGGTTAAGTCGATCGTATTTTATATATTAAATGATGTCAGTGTATTAATACACTTCATGAGACAATACCCTTATGAAAGTTAATCAATTGTCTCTAGGCATAGGCAATGATTTAAAATTTCAATCAAAACAAGCTCAATAATCAGTTCTCGAGCTTCAGCAACTGAGCTCGATGTAAAAGACTCTGCTTTCATGGCCAAATGGAGAGGATTGCACCCAAAGGATTTCAATACTATTCATTGATCCTTAAAACATAACACAACAAATTTCAATAGACAAATCCAAACTGCTCTCATGCCTATCTTCATATAAATACAAATACAATAGGGTCTAGATTATGGACCAGGGCAAAGATGAGGAATAAATCAGTATTCTCGGTTGATAACTAAAAGTTGACATAGTCGAGTAACTTGAAACTGGATATGAGAGAACAAATTATAAAGATTGCCTATTTGGAGAGCCAGATAGTTGGTATGGTAAAACAATTGGTGGCCTTTAACAACCAGAGCTGAGTCTTTTGGCCAACTATATTTCAACACTCAGCTATATTAGTTATTGAAATTTGAAGGCAGTCGTGATGAGAATAGTTATTGAATTTGCAATCATTGACAAGCACCAAAAGGTGACTATATCAACCATGATTGATGCAGTGTCAAAATGAACAAACTTACCAATCTAGGAATCTCACTCAGCTTTGAGTTTACTTGAACTAATTCCCTAGAAATCAAAACATTAATATCGTTGGTTGACACCAGCAATCATTACACATTGATATCCTAATGTCCTAGTCTTGCACTATAGCCTTCAAAATAATGATACCAAAGTATATCCAAAGAAGAAAGATGAAATTTACAGTCTAAATTAAATCACTCTCAAGGTTATTATATAAATTATGAGTGACTTTCGTTATGTTCTATACTTAATTTGAACCATACAAGAATTTCACTAGATCGACTGATTTTACAGCTATTATATTTCCATATTTATCATTTCTTCTATAATGAATCATCATGTACATTTTTAATGCAATGTAACAATGTTAAAATAGCCACGATATTAGAATATTGAATAAAAATCATTAATAGAGATCAATAAGTCACCTTTTGTTCCACATCAATTGTTACAATCCATAATGGTTTTTGACTCGAAGCATGTCTTGATAGCAAACAATACTTCCATAAAAAGACTTGTAATACAAAGTTTTTTGTCAACCAATCAATATGTTCTCAATTCCTACTATCGTCTGGATACTCTCAAGTGATAGATCTGGCCTATCAACTAAAAGAAATATGCACACCTCCCATTAGAGATCACCCATTGCATATCTGACAAGGTCATCCCGTAGACACATAAAACTATTCCATGGTCATCTATGTGACAAGGTTGGGACATTTCATTATGGGTGATCCCACAATAGTGGGTTACACTTTTTTTCGTAAACGGACATTGAAGTCTACATTTTGAAAAAAACTTTCAGATTCATATGCATATTGTCGTTAAACTATTTGAAATCAGAAGATGAAGTAAACTAGATTCTTTTAGGATTTTGTGTCTAGATTCTAATATATATATATATATATATATTGAATTGATTTTAATAGTTTTTTTTCTCCCACTAAAACTACTATGTTGCTGAAAATGTCATTTTGAAAAAGTTACATTGACTTCATAGAGCATAACTTTTTTTCTAAAATAGATATCAATGCGCTTCTTTTGAATTTGGTTTTGTAACATCCATACGGAGAGCATCCAATTGGCTTGACAACATTATCATGATTATTGCATATTTTATAAATGTTTGAAGTAGAGTAAACTGTAATTTTGACATACCTTGATTACATAGCTTATAACTTGTTGTGTATTTATCAAAATTATTTTTTTTTTATAGAAAGTAGACTCGAAGCTGGAGGGCACTGTTATTTTCCAAAAAAGAATTTCTCTTTTCTACTATTTTTCATTGAATGTCAAACTTGGAGGTTTATATTCGTTAAAAAACCTACATTTGATACACGTCAAAATACATAGACCTAATTAATTCAAAAATTATCAAATCTATATTCGTTAGAAAGCTCATTTAGAGTACTTGTGTGATACAAATGGACGTCTCCCTATTCTTCCATTTGATCCCTGCGCTTGAGCCCCGAAGCCATGAAAATTGTAGATTTTGGTTAACCTCTGCAAATGACCTCTATTTAGAGGGTTTCGATAGAATGTAGTTTCGATCGAAACTACTTTCTATCGAAAGCAGTTTCATGATTTGGTGTTTGTTTACCATTTACCAAAGCACTTTTGATCGAAAGTTAGCAGTTTCGATAGAAAGTCAGAGATGACCTTCGATAGAAACCTATGTCAACCTGTTAGGTGTTGTTTCGTGTTCAGAATGATTACATATAAATAAATATATGTTTTCGTCATCTTATTAATTCAAAAGTTGCAAACTAATTCACATTTTGGAAAAGGAAGAAAATTTTGCAACTTGTGATGGGAAATAAAAAGAGAAGGCTAAATAAGACTACACGACATTATTCAGAAGAGACTGAACAAAGACTACGTGAAGAAGCTTAGGAAAGATATTATCATAAGAAACAAGGTACATGTCTATATCTCTTTATCTCTCTCTCTCTCTGTCCATATTTTAAGTTGATGATTATGACTTTTCTTAATGAAACATGTAAGCATGATATTGCAATACCTAATTTGGTAAAGAAGACCTAATTAGACCTAAGACCCTAAACCTTAAACCTTAAACCCTAAACCCTAAAGCCTACCTAATTAGACCTAAGACCCTAAACCCTACCTAATTAGACCTAAGACCCTAAACCCTAAACCCTAGAAACCCTACCTAATTAGACCTATATTAGGACATAATTAGACCTAAGACCTAATTATGACCTAATCAGCCCTAAGACCTAATTAGAGATCTATTAGGACCTATATTAAGACCTAATACATGTGCTCGTAATAGTCCTGAACTAATAGGAACTAAATTATGACGTAATTTTTTATTTAGTAATAAGACGTAAGAGTACTCTGTAAGACCAAATACTCAAGACTAATTAGTGCATAAATAATTTAAGACCTAATTAGACCTTTAATACGACTAATTAATACCTAATATGAGTAATAGACCTACTAGTTCCTAATATTAGCAATAGGACCCTCTTAGATCCAATTAGACCCTTTAGGACCTAATTAGATCCAATTAGACCCTTTAGGACCTAATTAGATCCAATTAGACCCTTTAGAACCTAATTATATCTAATTAGAATGTATTATGACCTAATTAGATCGAATTATACCCTTTAGAACCTAATTAGACCCAATTAGACCTATTGGGACCTATGACAGGTTATATGACCCCTTAAGACCCCATTAGACCCACTTAGATCCAATTAGACCCTTGATTATACCTATTAGACCTTATTGTACCTATTAGGACCCACTTAGATCCAATTAGACCCTTTAGGACCTAATTAGATCCAATTAGAACCTTTACCTGACCCAATTAGATCCAATTAGACCCTTTAGGACCTAATTAGATCTAATTAGACCCATTAGGACCTTATTAGATCCAATTGAACCCTTTAGGATCAATTAGAAGTTATTATGACCTAATTATACCTATTAGGACCTAATTAGATCTAATTAGACCCTTTAGGGCCTAATTAGATCTAATTAGACCCTTTAGGGCCTAATTAGATCCAATTAGACCCTTTAGGACCTAATTAGATCCAATTAGACCCTTTAGGACCTAATTTGACCCAATTAGACCCATTAGGACCTAATTAGATCCAATTAGACGCTTTAGTCCACCTAATTAGACACAATTAGACCCAATTAGACCCAATCAAACCCTTTAGGACCTAATTAGATCCAATTAGACCCTTTATGACCTAATTAGACACAATTAGACCCAATTCAACCCTTTAGGACCTAATTAGATCCAATTAAACCCTCTAGGACCTAATTAGATCCAATTAGACCCTTTAGGACCTAATTAGACACAATTAGACCCAATTCGATCCTTTACGACCTAATTAGATCCAATTAGACCCTTTAGGACCTAATTAGACACAATTATACCCTTTATGATCTAATTAGACACAATTAGACCCTGTAGGACCTAATTAGACACAATTAGACCCAATTAGACCCTTTTAGGACCTAATTATACACAATTAGACCCTTTAGGACTTAATTAGACACAATTAGACCCAATTAGACCCTTTAGGACCTAATTAGATCCAATTAGGACCTAATTAGACCCTTTATAACCTAACTAGACCCTTTAGGACCTAATTAGACACAATTAGACCCAATTAGACCCTTTAGGACCTAATTAGATCTAATTAGGACCTAATTAGACCCTTTATAACCTAACTAGACCCTTTAGGACCTAATTAGACATAATTAGACCCAATTAGACCCTTTAGGACCTAATTAGACACAATTAGACCCTTTAGGACCTAATTAGACACAATTAGACCCTTTAGGACCTAATTAAACACAATTAGACCAAATTAGACCCTTTAGGACCTAAGTAGATCCAATTAGGACCTAATTAGACCCTTTATAACCTAACTAGACCCTTTAGGACCTAATTAGACACAATTAGACCCTTTAGGACCTAAGTAGACACAATTAGACCCAATTAGACCCTTTAGGACCTAATTAGATCCAATTAGGACCTAATTAAACCCTTTATAACCTAATTAGACCCTGTAGGACCTAATTAGACACAATTAGACCCAATTAGACCCAATTAGACCCTTTAGGACTTAATTAGACACAATTAGACCCAATTAGACCCTTTAGGACCTAAGTACATCCAATTAGGACCTAATTAGGCCCTTTATAACCTAACTAGACCCTTTAGGACCTAATTAGACATAATTAGACACAATTAGACACAACTAGACCCTTTTGTTTAAAATAATTATATCTTTGTATGTAGGAAATTCTCAAGAAGCACAACCTTATGAAGTTGGAGAAGGGTCATCGCAGCGTGAACAAGCCCAACCTTTAGAAGTTGGAGAAGGATCATCGAAAGGCCAATGGTCTCAACAAGTAAAACCTTCATAATCCCAAACAAGTACACATCTCTCTCTCTCTCTCTCTCTCTTACTCTCCCCCACTATCTCAATTTAGTCTCTTAGTACAGTTAATTATGCATTTTGGGTCTTTCCCCTTAAGATGAGATATTAAGAGAATTTTTTGTTTTATTTGCAGCCCAAGTACAAACAAAAAATGATAATATTATTCTAGCCCAAGAGTTGAAGAGAAAAATTAATCGTAAAAGCATAGATCATTTAATCAAAATGGATGTGGAAAAATTGAGATATTATGCTAAACAACCCATAAATACTACGAAGAGGGCATTGAATAAAAATTGTAAGGAAATAATTGCACAATTTGAGAATCTTGATACACTTGAAAAAACCCAACTTTTATCAATTACACTTCTTAAAGATGAGTTAAAAGAGCCATTAAATTTTTTAGGTGTAGATGCAAGCTTGAAAAGGACAAAAATGTCTAACGTACAAAAAATATTGTTGAAAGTGTTAAGGAATATTTTCATTCCATTGAGAAAACAACTAGATCTTCAGATAAGTCTATTTCAAGAAGAGTGATACTGACATCTATTTTAAATAAAAACATGTCCCAAAAAAGACAAATTTATTCACTTTCATCCCATATCGGGTATAGTAGGAAGACACTAGGACATTATTTGAAAAGGAGAATCAATTTGGATGATACTACATTGGAAGGTAATTGGGAACTAATGTGTAGATCTTTACGCTCTGATAGTATTAACAAAACAGTTAGGAACTTGGTTACGACATTTTGGACTGATCATACTTGTCCTTCAACAAATACAACAGATATTATCAAGAAGAGGATTGGGCCTAAGGAGTATTTGAAGCACACAAAACATTGGTTCGACAATACATAACATGAATTGTATCTCTCATTTTGTAATTCAAATCCTGACATTAAGATTGGACAAATAATGTTTGAAAGATTAAAGCCATATTTTGTAAAGATAAATAAATCTTTTGAAACTTGTTGTTGATATCATGTTGAATTTGATCTCTACCATCAAGGGTTCATAAAGTTGATAGAAGAACATGATGGCTATCAAAATTATTTTCTGAAATGTCCAAGCCAATTCATAGCATCAATCTTATGTAATGAATCAATTGATCATGAAATACCTAAAATAGATTGCATAAGAGGAACTTGTCAAACATGTGGGGATTTGGCTAAATTTCCTTTGAGAGTTGAAGATACTGACATGACAGGGATGGTAAAATGTAAGAGTTGCAAGTACATAAAGTCTGAAACCAAAGTTGGGAAAGAGTCAACAAGGTTGGAATATGTAGAGGAGGAGATACATGTTGCAACATTTATGGAGAATTTTTGTAAATTAATACAACCATATATGCGTCATGTTTTTTTTCTAAATGGAAATTAGAACAGTTCTAACTACTAAGAGAAACTTTTCCAGTTGGAACAATTTTATCAGTTGTTGACTTTGCAGAAAATTACTCTTTTGTTTCTCAAAAACAACTTCAGGCAGAATACTACTATACAGAGCAAGTCACTATCATGGTACATGTTTCTTATCAACATGCACAATTAGATTTGGATGGTGTTGAAAGTACATATCAAACACGGGTTATAAAGAAAGAATATGAATTTTACATTAGTGATGATAAAGAGCATGACATACATTTTGTTGAGCATTGCTTTAAAACATTTTTTGGATATTTGGAAAACAAAGGAATCAAAATTGAAAAGCATTTTGTTTGGTCAGATGGATGTG
>MU226828.1:1830291-1840437 GCA_018584345.1 Thuja plicata | reverse complement strand
TGAAACATCAATCATCTAGATCAAGTATGTAAAGATCAATCATAGATCAAGTACATGTAAACATAAAACATAGAGATGAATGTACTGTAAGCTCATGAAACATGTGTCAATCATGTCAAACATAAATAAAAACTTGTACAATACATATGTCAATCGACTCTAGAGTAGATATAAATGAAATAATATAACATCAAAATAATGTATGTATGTAATATGTCTAGATCATATATGAAAGTGCCTAGGACTCATCATGACGAATCCTCACTAATTGGTCATTGATGAGGAGCTCCTCTCCTAGAGCCTTCTATCTCTCTCTAAGACCTTTCTCTTGGTCTTATTTTAGGGTCTATATCACTACCCTAACTATAGGATGCCTCTCTGATCCCCTAACACCCTAGGAGCTCTCCACCAACTTCAAACACTTCACTAAACCCTTCTCCATAGCTCTACTCTTTCATGGCTTCCCTGATCACCTAACACCCCAATGGTGTCAACTTCTTGTGGATTGGTTTCTTGACTCCTCTTAGGTCTAACCCAATCCCTATGGATCATTTTTTTTTTTAATCTTTCATCCATTTCTCAATCGAGTTCCAAATTACTAGCCTAATCACTCAAAAGGTGATTTTTCTCCTAAAACCCCTTAACACCCCTAGAAAAAATTGCATATTATTTGTGGGTTTTTCCTCCCCTTTAAGATTTTATAGGTCTCTAGTTCCAATTTTTTCTGTACAATAGACTTTCACCAAACCCCTATAAACAAGGGTTTCTAGGGCATGATGACTGGTTTGGTTTCTTGAACTTCTTCCACTGATCTAATGATTTCTTCTGAACTCCTTCCATAAAATGTTCTGAACCTCATGCCTCTACACTCCACTATCACTCATTGTCACATACAAATGAACTGGAAATCTCCATTGTTGTTGCACTACTTAGTCACCCTAGCAAGAATAGCTAGTACTCGCCTAGGGCCTAAAATTTCTCAAGCTTCCCCTACACACACACACTCCATAATCCATATCTAAAAATTATATACAAGGCTCTAATTTATTCCAAGTGGTCAGGGAGTTTGAACAACGGTAACTCCAAGAAAAGCCATCTTTTACATGACTGGACCAAAACTGGCCAGTGAACTCACAGAATCCAAAGATTTTAACAAAAACTAACCAGAAAGAACAATTAACTAATATAATGCAACAAAGAACTAATAAATTACATTTTAAACACTCTCCATGCTTTTATTAAATCCATTCAATCCATAAAAGTGATGGATGATGGCTCTGTAGCTTAATTACACTGCAAATTAGTTATTTCCAAACACCAGTCCATATAATATGAAATCTAACTATTAGATTAGGGTTGAAATAACCTTATATACCTCCATCCCACCTATCTAGACCCTCTGGTCTAGATTTGGACATCATAAGAGCCGCTTCCTAAAATCTAGGAAATGTTGTCATGACAACTTTGACAACTTTTGTCAAAATGACACTTTCTCAACTTTGAGGGTCCTAATTGGTTCCAAACCTTACCAAATGACCTCAAATGACTTAATAACATTAAAAAATTAAAAATATTCCCACTTGGGACTTTGGTCAACCCTTTGACTTTTGAGTTTACTCCTAAATTCTAGACCCCTAGAATCAACCAGACTCAACAACACACAAACCCTAATCTTTCTTAACACTAATCACACCTAAAAACACACTAGGGACTTTATATATTATTCCTTATTCATGGATGGTTGGCCAAACCAACCTACAAGCCAAAATTGAATAAAGATCTTACAAAATACCTTAGGGTGCTCCTACACCATTCTCCCTTTGTAACAAGAAATTTAAGGTACTTGTGGTGTCAGGAACTCCTCACTGATTCCATGCTTCTTGAAGTCACTCTCATCTATCCAAGTGGATTCTGACTCTGGTTTCAATCTCCACTTCACTAGTTGTTCCATATAGACTTTGTGTCTTGTCTTCTTCTTGACCCTTGAATCCAATATCTTTTCCACTTGTGGCTTGACCTGTTCCAGAGTCTTGAACTCTCCCACATCCTTTTTCACCTTTGTACTACACTACAACTCATCCATATCTGGCCCCTTATACTTGATCAAATCCTTCACATTGAAGATTGGAGAAATTGACATCTCCTTGGCAACTCCACCTTATAAGCATTGGGTCTATACTTAGCCAATATCTTGCAAGGTCCAATTATTTTCATATGTAGATTACTAGGTATACCCTTTTGTAGTCTTTCCTTATTTAGGAACACCATTACTAGTTCACCCACTTCAAACTACAAATCTCTTCTTCCCTCATCTCTTTTATCCTTCAACTTCTTATTGGCCTCCATTAAGGTCTTCTTTACCTATTCATGGACTTCCCTCATTGATTGGGAGAATTCATCAGCATGTCCACTAACTCCCTCATATCCTTTGAGGTCTCTGAGCTCCATCACACCCCTTGGATGTGCCCCATACACAATTTCAAAGGGAATTTTCCTTGTAGTCCTATTTGTGCTATCATTATAGGAAAATTCATCCTGTAGGATAACTTGCTCCCATCCTTGCCCATACATCTTTGTTAGAAATCTAAGCAAGTTCCCAAGAACTCTATTAATTACTTCAATCTACCCATCCATTTGGGGATGATAGGTAGATCCATGAGATAATTTTGTACTTAGTCTCTTCCATAGGGTCTTCCAAAAGTGACCCATGAACTTCACATCCCTATCTACAACAATACTCATTAGTAGACCATGAATTCTTACTATTTATTTGAAGAACAAGTAGGTAATATGGCTGGCATCATGTTTTGTTTTGTATGGTATGAAGTGGCTCATCTTACTAAACCTATCTACCACAACAAACACACTGTCTAAACCAGTTGGAGTCTTAGGTAACCCCACTATGAAGTCCATACTTATGCACTCCCAAGGTCTACTTGGGATGGGTAATGGCTAGTAAAGTCTTGCATTTGATGAAGTGCCTTTAGCCTTCTGACATATGCCACACTATTCCACATATCTCCTTACTTCCTTCTGCATATTTGGCCACCAATAGAATCTTTCCACTAATTACAATGTCTTATTTAGTCCAAAGTGTCCACTTAGGCTCCCATTATGTTTCTCCTATATGAGGTTCTCCCTCATAGAGACTTTTGGAACACAAAGTTGTTTGCCTTTGAATAGAAACCCATTCTAGAATGTATACTCTGCAAACTCACTATGAAAGTGATTCTCAAAATCTTTGCACACTTTGTAAATCTCTGAGAAATCCGAATCTCCCTCATATAGGTCCTTAAACCCTTCAACTCCTGTACTTTGCAACTAAATCTCTTGAATGGTGAGTAGTCTCCTGCTAAGGGCATCTGCAAATTTGTTTTTCACCCCCTTCTTATGTTTTATAGTGAAAGTATATGACTGTAGGAACTCCATCCATTTGATGTGTCTCAAGCTAAGCTTATCTTGAGTGTTTATGTAACTCAATGCTTGGTTGTTTGTAAAGACAACAAACTCTTTAGGTAATAGATAATGCCTCCACTTCTTTAAGGATTTCACAAGAGCATATAGATCCAAGTCATAGGAAGAGTACCTAGACTTAGCCTCATTTAGTCTTTCACTAAAAAAGGCCACAGGCCTACCTTCTTGGCTTAGGACAACTCCTACTACAATTTTTCTTGCATCACACTCCATAATGAATGGTTTATCAAAGCTAGGTAACAACAATATAGGATGAGTATCCACTTCCTTCTTCAACCTCTCAAAACCCTCATTAGCTTCCTTGATCCACACAAACTTCATTTTCAATCCTCCTTTTATAGTCTCTAGGGCTGGAGCACAAATCTCACTGAATCTTCTAACAAAATTCCTATAGAATTGGGCTAACCCATGGAAGCTCCTAACTTTAGTCCCTGTCTTAGGAGTAGGCCAGTTCAACATGGCCTCTAATTTCTCTTTGTCCATTTTCAAATCACCCTTGGAGACTACAAAACCAAGGTAGACTAGTTCTTCCTTCATGAACTCACACTTCTCAAGGTTTATAGTGAGTTTCTCCTCCTGCAACTTCTTCAACACTAACTCCAAGTGTTTCATATGATCCTCCTTTGTTTTACTGAATATGAGGATGTCATCTAAATAGACAACTACAAAAACACCTATATAGTCCTTCAAGACTTCATTCATCACCCTCATAAAAGTGCTTGGTGCATTGGTCAGCCCAAAGGGCATAACTAACCATTCATATAACCCCTTTGTAGTCTTAAATGAAGACTTCCACTCATCACCTTCCTTCATCCAAATTTGGTAATACCCACTCTTCAAGTCAATTTTAGAGAAGTACTTATCACCCCCCAAGCAATCCATCAAGTCTTCTATTTTAGCAATTGGAAATCTATACCTGATAGTTATCCTATTTATTGCCCTAGAATCAATACACATCCTCCGCTTACCTCCCTTCTTTGGAGCCAACACCACTGGGACAACACAAGGGCTTATGCTCTTCCTAATTAGTCCTTGATTCAACAACTCTTGTACTTTCCTGGCTATCTCCTTGTTTTACTCTGGTGTTATCTTGTATGCATCTTTGTTTGGCAAAGAGGTATGAAGTCAATTTGATAACTTATCTCCCTCTTTGGTGGTAGTGAAGCTGGTGTACCCTCACATATTATTTCTTTGAACTGATCCAACAGTTCCCTCACTTCTTTTGGCATATGTGCTTGCTTATGAGTCTCCTCCTCCTTTGGCTTTAGCAAGATTGCATAGCCACCTTCCTCATCCTTCATATCCCTTAGGAATACATTCACATTCATCAACATGGTATTGGATTCTACCTTCTCCACTATGTCTTCCTCTATTAAAGATTGTATTTTGAATGTTACCTCATTTTTCTTGAAGGAGTACTTGTTTTCTTTCCCAATATGGATAGCTTCTCTGTCATACTGCCATGGTCTGTCAAGCAACAGATGGCAAGCATCCATTGGAAACACATCACATAGTATCCTATATTGATACTTTCCAATGGAAAATTCTACCCACACTTGTTCATTCACTAAGATGTTTTGTCCCTTATTCAATCATGTGACTTTATAAGGACACACATGTGGAGTTTTGGTGAGCTTCAACTTCTCTACTGCCTCCTTAGATATAACATTATCTATTGACCCTGAATCAATGATTACCTTGCACACTTTTCCCAATATCTTACAATTCACTCTGAAAAGAGCCATCCTCTACTTGTGTTCATCTTTGGTGGGTGTCTTGATTAGGATTCTTCTCAACATAAGGTGTTCTCCTTTCTCTGAATCTAGACTCACCTCTGATTGTTTAGAGCAATCTTCTTATTGGACATAAGTTATCTTCTTCTCCCCTTGTGAGGATGTTGGTTTATCTGGACACCTATATGCTAGATGCCCCAACTGTCCACAATTGTAGCATTTCATAGAAGAAAAGTGAGAGCTTCTTCCAAAACCTCCTTATCTTCCTCTACCACTATTATAGGAACTCCTTCCTCTATTATTGTATCCACCTCTAGTGTTTAATTCTTGTCCTTTCTCTAAATATCTGGAGTCACTTTGTCCCCTACTATCACTGCCTCTTCCACTTGAACCTCCTCTATGGCCACCTTTGTTGTTTCTACCCCTTCCCCTACCTTTGGAGATAGAATCCTACCTCTTCTTGAGTTTCTCTTCCACTTTCAAAGCCATTTGAAAACAACTATGAATGGAAGTCAGGGTAAAGAAACTAAGTTATTCTTGAATGTTCCACCTTAATCCATTAAGGTATCTTGCAACTTTGATGCTCTTTGTCTCCTAGATTCTTGATTTAAGACAATTTTTTTGAAATTCTTTGGTATAGGCTGGCACATCTAGGTCCTTTTGCCTAAGGTTCTACCTCTTCTTATGCAGTTGAATGTCATAATCTTTAGGAAGGTAATTCTCCTTCACCTTTGCAACCATTGTCTTCCAAATTTCTATGGGCTTCTTGCCCTCTTTCTCTCTTTCTTCCTGCAAGAACTTCCACCATGTGAGTGTTTGCCCTATTCGCCTTGGCTTGGATATCTTCACATTTTGTGCTTCTATCCCATCACACTCAAAGTGATTCTCCATCCCTTCAAGCTATTCCATAACCATTTTTGTGTCCATCTTACCAGAGAATACTGGTATCCTTCTAGAGCCTTTGCACTCAATGCCTTGAGTTCTTTGAGGAATGATTCCTCAGGTAGAAGAGGGTCAGGCTCTGGTTCTGCTTCCTCTTCTACTAGTGACTTTCCTTTATCTATCCCTTCATGCACTTCTTCTCTCAATTTGCTGGTTTTCTCTACACCCTCTACCATCTTGATCTTCATTTCCTCCATAGCCTCTTCAAGAATCCTATTCTTGACTTGTTTCTCTGACAAGTCCTTGGCCAGCTCTAAATTTGTCACCATGATGTTATCACCTATGGATTCACTCCACTTTGACATGCACTAATCAACTCCCAAGCCTTTCAATGGCTCTGATACCAATTTGATGGGGATCTCCTCTCCTAGAGCCTTCTAGCTCTCTCTAAGACCTTTCTCTTGGTCTTCTTTTAGGGTCTCTATCACTACCCTAACTAGAGGATGCCTCTCTGATCCCCTAACACCCTAGGAGCTCTCCACCAACTTCAAACACTTCACTAAACCCTTCTCCATAGCTCTACTCTTTCATGGCTTCCCTGATCACCTAACACCCCAATGGTGTCAACTTCTTGTGGATTGGTTTCCTAACTCCTCTTAGGTCTAACCCAACCCCTATGGATCCAATTTTTTGTATCTTTCATCCATTTCCCAATTGAGTTCCAAATTACTAGCCTTTTAGGCCTAGTAGCCTTTTTAGGCTTATTAGCCCTCCTTATCACTGAAAAGGTGATTTTCCTCCTAAAACCCCTTAACACCCTTAGAAAAATATTGCATATTCTTTGTGGGTTTTTCCTCCCCTTTAATATTTTCTAGGTCTATGATTCCAATCTTGTATGTACAATGCACTTTCACCAAACCCCTATAAACAAGGGTTTCTAGGGCATGATGGCTGGTTTGGTTTCTTGAAATTCTTCCACCAATCTAATGAGTTCCTCTAAACTCCTCCTTCCATCAAATGGTCTGCACCTCATGCCCCTACACTCCACTATCACTGATTGGCACATACCAATCAACTGGCAATCTCCATTGCTGCTGCACTACTCAATCACCCTACCTAGAATAGCTAGTACTCGCCTAGGGCCTGAAAGTTCTCAAGCTTCCCCTGCACACACACACTCCACAAGCCATATCTAAAAATGATATACAAGGATCTAATGGATTCCAAGTGGTCATGGAGTTTGAACCACGGGAACTCCAAGCAAAGCCATCTTTTACATGATTCAACCAAAACTGTCCATTGAACTCACAGAATCCAAAGATTTTAACAAAAACTAACAAAAAAAAACTATTAACTAATCTAATACCAAAAATAACTAATAAATTACAATTCAAACAATATCCATGCTTTCATTCAATCCATTCAATCCATAAAAGTGATGGATGATGGCTCTGTAGCTTAATTACACTGCAAATTGGTTCTTTCCAAACACTAGTCCGTACAATATGAAATCTAACTATCAGATTAGGGTTGAAATAACCTTATATACCTCCATCCCACCTATCTAGACCCTCTATTCAGGATTTGGGCATCATAAGAGCCGATTTCTAAAATCTAGGAAATGTCATCATGACAACTTTGATAAAATATTACAAGAAAACATGTTATAAAGTGTGGAAAAACATGTACTACGCATGTACACACATTAATAAATTAAAAACTCACCTATCCACTATTGATGTCATCATCAAGTGAGTCCCAACGACGTACATGATCAGTGCTCAAAGAAGGAGTAACAAGAGGCATATCCTGGTAGAGAAAAAAGTAAATTTACATTCATCTAGATGAAATATTGCAAATTTAAATAACTTAAATTGTAACATTAAATATATATAATCTGATAATTTATATCTATGTAGATGGTGGCACTTGATAGTACTCAGACTCCCTAGCCTTGATCCTATCAACCAAGATATCAAGATTTTGCTTCGTCTGGTTCAAGCTCGTCTCTGCATCTGCAACATGCATAGACTGTACACGTCTCTCTAATGATGAATGCAATAGAATAACCAAATGAGATGGCATGGAATTCATATCATCATGTGTCAGCAAATCTAGGTAACCTGTAGTGGCCATGTTGAATTCAACATCCTCAAGGCCAACATTAGAGAACTGGTGCCCTACACTGACTAAAGGGTCTGTATGTTGTGCCTCTCCCTCTATAGAAATAGAGTGGTCAATGGGTGGATCCTCACGAGCACTTCCACTATGGCCACGGTCTAGGTGAGAACGAGGTGGTTGGGAAAATCTGGTAGTACCCACACAAGCTCTAACACTCGATATGGGGATATCATGCTCTGCTACTATAAATGCATAAGCATCCAACAGATCCTTGGCCAAGCTAGACAATGTGACCCGTATCGTCTGTCCTATTATTCCCTCTAGACTGGAAAGTGAAGGGATCCCCGCTACAGTATACATGTCATGTGCAGTCCTACTAGAGGATGCTCCAACTGATGATCTGGAGTGTCTTCAAGAAATCAAGTACTGACCAACTTGATCGCTCGATATGGATGCAGCTACTGCTGCAATATCCCCCACACTATCAATCACACCTTGAAGTTGGGTGCTACGGATAACATCATTTGCAATAGGATCCAATGAAGGAGCTATCGCAGGTTCCCTCTGACCAACAATGGCCTTGTGTACTGGCCTCTAGTGATCTACTCAATGATAAGCATCTCTATTAGCAAGTCTACCACGCCCCTATCCTAGATGTCCTGGAAAATAAGTGTAATTAACTACCCTCCCTAAACAAACCTCAACAAAAATATGTTGTGCAAAGTACAATGGAATCTGGTCGTTATTTGGATAATGACCATGAGCATCTAGAAATCGTGGGTATATCAATGTTGATATGGCAGAATCCTGACACCTCGTAACTAATATCCCTTCACATACTGTAACTCTGCATAAGATGGAAAAACTTCCCTTTTTCAGGGTTGCTTTAGGCACTCAAGCCTGTACCTCCTTGAGAGAAAGACCAGAGCCAACCTCTTGTCTCTTCCTCTCAAGTATGACCTCCATAACATCTGGGCCATAGGGAGTGGTACCATAAATGTCATCCCTAATAGTAATCAAGATGTGAAGTATAGATTGACATGTGTTCTTATAAACAGTAGAGCTAGTCTGATTATTAATGGAATCTTGCAACCTTTGAATTTCTCTATTAGTGCGTGCAAATAGTTCCTCAGGGGGAATCAGTGCATCTATCATGTGTGATGTGTAATAATATGTTTGATAAATCTATATATATGTACGTACCTAAAATATTTTATTTACTTTCAAATGAAGTCTACATATATGTTTTCCTAGAATATAATTGAAAATAAAATGAAAGTACACATTTCGAGCTACATTATTTCAAAGTAAAATCAATTACATTTAAATTTCATTTAGATCAATTACACAAATATGTACACATGTCTAGGTATTTATATGTGACAACATATGTGTACACATGTATGTATATATATACATGACATATGTACACATAAGTACATATACATACATATGACATACATATGTACATACATATTCAACATGTACATACATATATACATACATATGTACATATACATACATATGACATACATGTACATGACATACATATATATACATATGTATGTATGTACATATATACATACATACATACATGTATGACATACATATATATATATATATATATATGTACATACACATATACATGCATATATATGCATGTATGATGTGTACATATACATGTATACATGTACGTATGTATGTACATATGATGTATACATGTACATATATATGACATACATACTTGACATATACATGTATGTATACATATTATACATGTACATACAATATGACATGTATATACATGCATATGATATACATGTACACATACATGCACATGTATATGACATACATGTACATATATACATGTACATACATACATATGACATGTACCTACATACATATGACATATGTATGTACATACATATGACATATG
>MU226828.1:1799006-1819332 GCA_018584345.1 Thuja plicata | reverse complement strand
CCAAGATGGAAAAACAACCAGGTTAAAATAGTAATCCCGTCCATAATTTTGTCCCCTAGTTTAGACCCTTATAAAAGTCACAAAATGAGTCATTAAGGCTCTAAAAATGGCCCACCTATATTCTACTGTGGACAAGACTCATTTTGACAACTCATACACCTTTTTCCAATGCATAAACATGTGGAAAACTGTCACAAACAAATTTTGTAATTTTCCTAGAAAAATCTTGCAAGGTTGAGACATATTTCTCAACAGGGAGATCAGATCTTAGTGAGGGCACTTAAATCTCGTCAATCTTACACAACATGCTTTGGCTCCCAGTTATAGTGTGCCTTGAGGAGGCTACAAAATTGATGAAGGAAGGGAGAAAAGAATGAAAATGTGCATAAGGGAATTTTTGTTGCTACTAGATCCTCTTCCTTAACTACGGATGCCATTTCAAGGGGACTCGGTAGTTATGGCGATTCAAAAAAGAAATGATTCACTTCAAACTGAAGTTCATCATTATGTGAGGGAGAGGAATCGTGAGCAAGGAGAGCAAGACAGTAAGTCCAAGGCCATAGATAACTTTATATTTATTTCTTATGTTTATTTCACATCTTGGATTATGTTTATTTTACATTTTGGAATACTGGCTGCGTATCAAGTAAACATCTTTACCTCCGTACTTTGCATTTAGATGAAAATAATTATCACTTTGCATTTAGACGAAAATGATTATTTCTATGTGATGATTGATTGCAAATCATGTTATATCATTTTATTTATATGAAAAATAAACTTCCTCTCGCATAAGTTGGGTAATAGGGGAGTTTGCGAAAGAGAACCTATGCCTCTACACTTGTTTTTTGTTCCTTATTATTATGAAGTAACTTATTCACGTGGCCTCATATTACATCTTTTTGTAAGTGTAAAATTTAGAACCTCCTCCCTTAAGCTTCCATGTAAATTCCATGATTATATGATCTTATCCCTATTTAAGCCTTTTGTTCTACTTCTTACCTTTTTAACTTTCTTTCTTATCTCAAAGATTCTTTGTAAAAGATTCCATTTCATATATATTGGATTTTATCTTATTTGTAATAAGATGAAAATGTTAGCTTTATTTTAAGAAAGTATTCATAAATCATATTTAAGAAGATGAATATATGATTAGAAAATTATATTTATATTATTAGTTTTAAATGAAATATTGCAATTATATCTAATAATTTTAAATAACACAATTATTTATTTAGAGGACTGATTTTGTATTGTTTTATTATTTGGGGTTCAATGTTAAGATTTAGATGTTAAATAGTTATTGCAGGCTCTACTTCAGTGATAAGTACCATGGAAGCCTTTAAATCCATAGAAAGTATTTATTTAACAGATGTAATTTTAGAGTCTCATTCTGTAGAGAGAAAGGTTCCCTGTAAACTAAATTCACAAATGGTAACGTCTTCTTTGTTTTGTGAAATGAACTAAATTGGGTATTGTAATCTTTCGCACAAGGACATATACTTCTTAAAACTAGTATTAGATTAAACCTCTCATGTCTTATATACATAGCAATATTTCTACCTTCTTATGTATTGAATCTTTCTAAAGGATTTATTGTTTGGTAGAATGAAACAATTAAGGAGTTGGTTAGGGCTTCAAATTAGTAATTATTAAAATCTTATGGCTTTTGATCAACTAAATTGTAGCAATTCTTATCATTAGCACTACCTACAGATCCAGAATGCTTTTCGTCGTTATATTGTTAATATTACGTTATAAAGATTAGTATGGTATTTTATTTATCAACAATTACATTTTTACATTTTTAATGTACCATAATTGAAAATTAAATTTATGAAATCAATTATGATCATAATTGTTATATAAAGTATTACATGCTAAAAGAATAGACATAATTTTAAAATAAAATGGTACATGTCAAATGAGTTGTGTATTGGAAGGCCAAGAATGCAAACAATAAACATGGAGAATGCAAAAAAAATATTCAAACAACTAAGGAAAAAATAATGTTCTACATGTAATTCTTAGTTCACTAAATGAAGAATACTTATGAATTAAGAACAAAAACTATTTTTAAATCTTTAATTTCTCCTAAGAATTTTGGAAAATCCTTTAGCGTTGGAATCGTAAAACAAATGCAGCTGCAGTATATATCTTATTCCACTAATGAAACTTCAATAGGTTAATTAATGTTGCACTATAATATTTGTTACTTTATAATTAAAAAATCGTGGTAGTCGTAATTCAATTTCTATTATTTCTTTCCCCTAAGCTTTCATCAACTCACATTTGGCAGGAACTTTGATGCTTTGCATCCTTGTTTTATACAAAATATATCGAACATTTTTTATTTTGACAATGATCTTTTACTTCTATAGGTGAGAGAAAATAATATATACGGTAAATATATTTTTATTTTCTCAACACATTAGATCATATACGTGGTAAATATTGAACACAATTAGAATTGTCCATAGTGTAGATTTTAATTACCCTTTCGAAGCCTTTTGGGTGTATTTTAAAGCTGTGATGTAAAATAGGTATATATATGCAATGCCATTAGTGGTAGCCAAATTCGTCAAGATAAAAGTGCCTTCTTTTGGATGAGAAGCTCCAGGCATGGAGAACAGATTCGCTAGATTCAAAGTCTCATTAATGGACAAGCTCGAGCTAAACAATAGAAATGTTAAATTAAAAATGGAAATAAAGGTTATTGGGAGTTGTGTGCCCGACCGATTAAGCCTAACCTTGTCTGAGGTGATTTATTTCCTCATAATGTTAAAGTAATAATAAAAAATCCATAAAACCAATAACATTTTCTATTGGTAATTTTTATGACATGCCTTTTTGACTAGTTAGTTTCTCTTTCTCGACACTAGTAATTTGTGTGAGACACATTTCTGATCATTTGTTTCTCCACATACGAAGCCTATCAGCTAATATCACAATTTATTTTTTATAAAAAAATCTCATTGTAGAATGTATTTGAGCTATAACACTTTTAGTAGCTAGAAGAAGAGAGAAGTAAATAGAAATAGTTGAAGTTAGAAGAACCAAGCTCTCAACTATTCGAGTATCGAATCCAATTCTAGGAAGGTTCAAACAGTTATAAACCTTTACAAGAGATTATTTGATATTTCATCAAATAATATAAATTAAATTGACATGGTAGAAATGTACAATAAGCTCTACTTATATAGGAAAGAGCAAGAGAGGGACCCCCTATTAGGTGCAAGGGTAAGTAGGGACTACGTAACATCCAATTACTCAGGTACACAAATACTTATGCACTTAGGAAAGATTAAATTATGAAAACTAATACCTAAGTGGAACTTAAGCATAGACTAATTATTAATTTATTACAACACCCCCCATAGGACTGAGGGAGAAGATTATTATGAAATATGAAAGAAAGATGCAAGATGGTTCTTGGCAACTAGGCCATTTTTGGTACCCATGTACAATGCAAATGTAATGCAATGAATCTCCTACAAAGTGGAGAAAAGGAGAAAAACATAAGGGAGAAAAATTCTCTCCAAAGAAGTGAAAATAAATAAGATGAGTGGATGGGGGACTCAATCACACCCTCCAAGGACTACGTACATCATGTATATACAATAAAATATCTCTCCATAGGAAGGAAAAAATGATGCTACATTGTCACCCCCACCTAATAATAGATAGTGTCCTATAGGATTGGTGAGTTATTGAAGACACAACATAGTCCAATGCTTACAAACAATATTTCTCCCTTTGGGAAGAAGATAAACCAAGTACATATGTAGGACTGCTTCACATTCTGGATAGCAATTATTAGCAAGCTAAATCCAAATGAAGGATGATAATATTTCTGAAATCTACTCATTTTTATCCAAGATCTTGGATGTTGATGACATGAACCAATTAGGATTATACCCTATCATAGTAGAAGGTGAAAGAAAGGAACCAATGGAAGTTCATTTGAAATGGGCTCTAAAGACAAAGATAAAGTAACAACTAATATGTCATAACTATCATCAAATAGGAGATAAATCCTTTCAAATGTATATCCTAAATCTAATATGTGAGACTCCACAAACAATGAACCAATATCTGGCAAATAGAAATCCCAATCAAGAAGATAATGATAATCCTACAGATCAATAATGATGGAAGTCTCTAGTGAAGGTTGATCAACTATCTCTAACAAAGAATCAAGAATCTTTGTAGAAACTGCAACCTCATATAAAGTTTGAAAATCCTCTAAAGAATCACACACATGGGTTCTTGGATCTGAAGAATAAAGAGGCACATTGGAATTGGAAATAGGATCATCAAGAGATGACAGAGTATCATGATCTCCATATAACCCTTGAATGTGAGTCCAAAGAGCATGAGGACACTCAAATTGAATAAGTGACTCCAGAATGTCACCATTTACATTTTCAAAAATAACTCTAAAAAATTGATCCCTATAACCTTTTCAAATATTATTCTCGCAAGGTGTGTCTGGAATAGAAACATCATTATACAAATACAACAATAACTAAACCTCAATAAGATGAGTGAGGAGAAAATCACTCCATTGCCTATAGTTTCCCCCCTCCAAGATAAAGGAAAGTCTATTTTCAATAACAACAATTCTTCCAAAAATACTCGAAGATAAAGGCAACACCAAATGATATAACTTCAAAAAAAATAGTTTATAATGCTAAAAAACCTAATTTGCCATTTTTTCACTTTTGAGCCGTATATGACAAGCTACAAATTTATAAAACTGTAAATATGACACTTCACTTTATTAATAAACCGTCAAAATTTGTTATAGATAATATAATATTTTATTCTATAATATAATAAATATATTATTATTATTATTATTATTATTATTATTATGTTTATATTTTGATTATTATATTAGTTTAGATGTTTTTAAAATAGAATATATAAATTTTAGAAACTTGTTTTACTCATTTACAATAGTAGTATGCATTATACATATTTTTATATTATTATCTATTTATATTAATTTAGAAATCTTTTAAAATAAAGTACATGAACTTAGAAACCTACTTAATTAATTTGAGATTTTTGCATATAATACTAATTTAAGATTATTTTCTAAATTTATATTATTTTTATCACAAATAAAAGTTTTTCATTTATTATATATTATTATTGATTTAGAATCTTTTCTATATAAAATATATGAATAAATTACTAATTTATATTTATTTTCTAATTTTACATTTTTGTATCTATATTTATTATGTTTAATATATGTCTTACTAATTATATTAATAAAATATTGAAATTTAAAATAATTTATTAAATGATTCATAAACTAAAAAAAATGACAACAATAATATTTTTAAAATTCAAAAATAAAAGGCATAAAATAATCAAACCAGTCATTAAAAAAATTCATATGATAGGTCAGCCCATTTCAACAATCACTACCAGGTCAACCGTTGTTAGAGAACCTTTAATCTTGCCAATGCAAAATAGGACCAACCTGATAGGAAAAAGTGACATGCAATATGGAATTCTAATCTTACAAATTCCAACGTAGGCCTACGAATAAGCTGACGCAACCAACAATGAGCAATAAAGCTAGCTAGACTGATCACCGCTGGCCAGAGAGATCGCCTATCAAGTAATGTACAAAGTAGTGGTCTGAAGAAGGTCCATTATCCATGTTACGAAAACCAAATACAGTGTGATCACTCGCAAAATAATATGTTGAGCAATGCAGAAATTAAATGCAGGCTTCACTCAACAATGTGCACTGGTCAATGAAGTACATAGACCCGCGATCTTTAACCAAATAGGAATAGAGGCCAGATCACCCCATACACAATTACCAAGCTCACTAATCAAGATGTGGAGTAGTAAATTCTTAAGAAATCATTTTGATAATGTCCAAATACACTCTTTCGATGTGAAAGAAATATAAAATTATAAAACAAAGAAATTGTTCTATTGATTCAAGAGATTATAAGAGCTTCTTGATCAAATGATCAAGGATCAAACTAATTGATGATTAATCAATTACAACTGCCTCATTATATAGAGAGGCCTTGGATACTTCTAATTTTATCATCCAAATCTTGCATTATTAGTTTTAAAGCAAAAAGCTAAATCTTATAAAAACTAATAATTAAAACTAAAAAACTAAAGCATAAAACAATGCAAGTGGAAGGAATTACTAAATATTCCAACATGTTGTAGGCAAGGATATAAGGATCAGGCCAATAAAACATCAGAAATAATAGAAGAAGCCACAAAGGAACTACCACCAAATATAGTATGGGCCAAACAAAAGATGGATTGGTCGATGCGATAGTGACTTCACATATCAAAGGACACCATCATAAAAAACACATGCTCACCAATCAACTGCGACACTACAAATCAACCCGATCTATCAATGTGAATAGAAATGGCCAGTCTCCACAAACAAGTTTGAAAGTATCTACGACAAATGATGCAGATTATTGATGTCCATAGCATGTGCAAAGCTAATCAAGTCAAATCAAATGCGGACAAAATTAAGCATAATCATTAATCATGAGGAAAAATAATGAGCTATAATATATCACTGGCAATAATAACAAATCACATAGACCATAAATGCCAACCACAAATGAAATTTGTTGGTTTGCAAACTATGGAAATCGATATAACCAAGAATGACACCAAACAAAATGGTTCCTTTATGACAGAATCACAACTCCTTAGACCTCAATCTCAGTTGACAAAAATCTTAGATGTGGAAGGAGTTGTTGTTGTGTGTGTTAAAATGTGCACCTATAATCTGCAACACGACACTTCAATAGATCATTGCATTAGTGAAAAACATGGTTAGATGAGCATATAAAGCACTAAAATCGACCTATTATTTTCTAACTAAGAAGAGTATGATAAGCAACATAACAACCCTCAGATTATGCTACTATCAGTGACATATACAAATTAGCATGAAAGATTTGAGTTAAAACAAACTATTTAATCATTAAACATGCATATTATCTCTAAAAATGAACATTATAACCATGCATGATAATGAAACTATGAAGAAAAATGAAACTATCTAAATCCTAACAGCATAACAATGCATTTTCCTCTAAAATTATGAGCTTATTTGTACTCAAAAACTCCTTCTATTTATAGAAGAATTAGGAGAGAGAGGGGAACAAGGTGCATTAATGGAGTTGTAAAACTCATTAATGTGGTGTAAGAGACATTAATGTCTTGGGCATTAATGAGGGATGGGCATAAAAGAATCTTCATTAATGAGACATTAATGAAACCATTTATGAGGCATGGGGAGGGATGTAAGGCCAAACTTGACAAGTTGGTCCTTAGAGGAAGTCAAGCTTGAGAAAGTTGACTTTCTCAAGTGGGTTGAGTTCTTAATCACTTCTTAATAGAATGTGACAACATTAAGAGGTGGGTTAGGATAGAATTAGGATTAGAAAAATATTTAGCAAGGGTGAATGGGTTGGGATAGGTTCAAACCTAGAGTCAAAGTGGTTGAAGTGGGTTAGGTTGGGGTTTAGAGGAATATTAATGAAATGAATAAAACTTATTTAATTCATTCAAAAATAGGAATATCAATTATTTAAGCTTTTAAATACTTTTTAATAATCAATAGGACTATAGCCAATTTAATTAAATTAAATAGGCTAGGGGATTAGGTTCATTTGCAAGTGATGAGACATATTGAGGTTTATTTAATTCCTTTATGATTAAATACTATAGCCATGTTTTGAATTTGATTTGTTTTGATTGGTTTGGATTGATTTGAATTGTATGGCTAAAGTAGTTAATATAATTTAGTGATAAAAATCACCTAGGATATTAAATCTGATTTAAAATGAATTATGCCATTGTAACATTGTCGTGACATAATTGGGGGTATGATCACACTTAGGAAAAATAGGGTCTATAGTCAGAGCAGACCAAATCTAGTTGGTTACAGTTGTGAAACCATGTTGGAGTATCGACTCTAATGTCAAGAACACAAACAACTATAAACTTTCACAATAGAGAATATAATATTTCAACCAAATGTGAATTTAATTGAGATAATTCAAAATGTACAATAAGCTCTTCTTATATAGACAAGAGCAAGAGGAGCACCAATGGGGTGCAAGGGTGGGTAGACAGTAGATAACATCCAACTAACTAGCAACAAATAAATATGCACTTAAGAAATATTAAATTATGACACCTAATACTTAAATAGAATTTAAGTATAGAATAAATATTAATCTACTTCGACACCAACAAATGAGAGACATCTATATTTCTAATATTTGAATAATCATTTATTAAAAAACTATTCATAAAAATAGTTTATAAAAACTAATCATTCTTACCATAAAAAGAAATATTAAATAAAAATTTAAAAAATTATTTTTCTAAAAATATTTACACCTAAAACCTTTTCTTATTCAACTTCATTTCACTCACTTTTATACAAGATTCCGTATTGAAAAAGAAACAATCTCACCATTCAAACCTAATATAAACTCATGGCAATAAAATTAGTACCTGAATAGATGAATTTTCAATAAACATAAAGAATTCTACGACACTTCAAGTGAAGGTTAAAACTATTTCATATAGTCAAGCCTCACCTCGACTGTTTACAGTACTTCCCATTAAAATGCACTGACTCTTTCGTATGGCAAAGTCTCACCCGAGTTTTTGTAGTACTTCCAATTAAAATGGATTGACCACAGTGTATCTATTTTTCTTACTTTTTTTACTGTTAATTTGGTTGTCTTCTTAATGGCTTTGGACAACTTTCACCCTTTTATATAACACATGATTTCGTCGCTTGGATTTGGTCTTCTTCAATAGTTACAAAATAAGTGTATACTTTGCCCATTTTTACTATCTTTTTGGTGATTTTTGTGTCTTTTTCGGCTGGTGGGGGTATTTTACATTAAAGTCTACGCAACATACAAAGGACTCGTTGAAGAGAATGCACATACTGACGCGAAGAGGCAGCAGAAACCACACAGAGGAGTGGGTGAAGATGAGCAGAGTGACATTTGGAGATTATGAGTCGGAAACATCAATTCAGAATGGCTAATTTTTCAAGTCAAGAAAATAGTTTGGAAATTTTAGAGAGGAGTTGTAAGTCATAAACATGTGGATGATATATATGGAGGAGAGTTAATCTCTCATCAAGTCTTAATCAAATTTTCTCTTGGTTTGATATTAGAATCCCATTTAATTTTGGTTCAATGGATGTACATTAAAACTAGCTACCGAAAAGAAATACCAGCTTAATTTTTAGGCGCGAGATAACGTGCCAGCTCAAACACCATATATATCTTATCGTCTTAAAATGTATAATTTTTTGAGTCAACAAAGCGATTCGGGATTGGCCGGTCTATTTAATATCTTAGTAAAACCTACCTAATGGCAACAGACATTTATTTCACTGCTAGGCATCTCAAATTAAGAGAGAAATAATAGCTGAAAGAAAATGGATCCTTTAGCATTCAAGTGTTTGAAATGTTTCATTGTAGCTCTTACTGTTCTTATTCCCCATCACTGTTGTGATTTATTTGTGAATGGTGGAGATGCCCTGTCTTTTGGGGTTCCTCTGAGGGGAAAGAAGACCATCATTTCAAAGAACTGTACGTTTGAATTGGGATTTTTTAGTCCCAACGGAACCAACAACTGGTATGTTGGAATCTGGTATGCTAAGATCCCTGACAAGACCATCATTTGGGTCCAGGGTAATAGAGAAACTCTCATCAAATACATGCCCGACTTTTTTACACTCTCTTCAGCTGGTTATCTCACTGTCTCTCATTTCCAAGTAAAATTCATTTGGTCGAGTAATGATACCCAGCGAACGAAGGCATCCGCGGCTTCGTTACTCGACACTCGTAATTTTATTGTTTTAAACCTCCAAAACAGTTCTCAGACTATGTGGGAGAGCTTCAAAAAACCCACAGATCATTTCATGCCTACCACGAAGCTTTTCAAAGGATTGAGAGTAACGGCTTGGAAGAGATTGGTAGATCCAGTGCCTGGACCTTTCTCTGTCCAATTGAATCCATCTCTAGGAAAGACAAACTTTATGTTGCAGTATAAAAATGATGTTTCATATTACAGCTCAGGAGAATGGACTGTAGATATTTTTCCACCATGCCACAGACAATATTTTATCCAGTATTTGTGTAGAAATATGTAGATTTTTCTTTGACAAATATGTACTATACATATGATCTTACAGCCAAAGCTAGTTCGACAATGATGGGAAGAGAAGTTCTCAACTGGGACGGTCAGCTAGCATTCTACTTTTGGGTCAATAATAATAGCTGGGGCCTACTTTATAGCTCACCCAGTTCAAATTGTGACGTGTAATATTTGTAAAGAATATAGAATCACTTTATATTCTGGAAACACAGAAAACAAATGCTCCTGCATACAAATTTCAAAGAGCTTCTCCAAAACTCTTATAAGATTATCTGAAGCAATCACTGTAACAAAATAATTGATTACAACTGATGTTGCAAAACACTTCTCTGATAAAAAAATGCACTTACAAAAACTAAACTATTTATTGTTGCATACAAACATAAACTTCTTACAAGTGTATTGAAGAATAAAAACATTCTTCTATTTATAAATTAATTGTTGTCTAAAGATAGAATCAGATTTCAAAAATCGGATTTGAACTTCTCTTAAAGTCCACAAGAAAATAAATTTGATTTAAACTTATCAGCATTAAATAAAGGAGAATTAAAAGTCAACAAAAGTGGCTCAAGGCAATCAAATTTTATTCTGAAAATCTAACACTACCCCATTTTCTTGAGATGACAAAACACAATCATGTTTGATCCAAGATGACCACGCCTAGATTTCTCCTTAGGCGTTCAAAACTTACAATGCCCAATGGCTTGGTGAAAATGTCTGCTAGCTGCTGCTTTGACCTGCAAAACTCCATTTTTATTTCACCATTCTCAACTAATTCTCTAATAAAATGATACACAATTTCAATGCGCTTGCTTCTTCCATGAAACACATGATTTTTTAACAAAGCTATTGAGGAAATATTGTGGTTCCATCATCTCGTTCTTCCTTCAAATCTGCCAAGATCCTTCTTAGCCAATTAGCTTGGCATGCTATTGCATTTGCTGCTATTTATTCATCCTCTGCTGCAGATTGAGAAACTATGGGTTGCTTCTTAGAAGCCCATAAGATTAGGCATGAACCCATGTGAAAGACATATCCAAAAGTGCTCTTCCTATCATCCAAACTCCCCGCCCAATCACCATTTGTATAACCAATCAATCCAGAATCATTTGTTGTAGTATACAAAATACCATATCCCTTAGTTCCATTCACATACCTTAGGATTCTCTTTCCCGCTTTCCAATGGGAGTCCTTTGGAGTTTCCATAAATCTAGAAATCAAACTTACTGCATGCATAATATCCGGCCTAGTAGCTGTTAAATACATCAAACTTCCAACCAAGCTTTTAAACAAAGTCTAACTCACATTGCTGCTGCAATCAATCATGCTTAGCTTTAGACCTACCGTAGTTTTTTTTGGGGCAGCCTTGCTACTCTGCATTCTAAATCTCTCCAAGATTTGATTTGCATGTATTTCTTGAGAGATAAAAATACCATCATGCATTTGTTTTACTTCTATGCCTAGAAAATATCTCAAGAGACCTAAGTCTGACATTTCAAACTCTCTTTTCATGGCCTCTTTAAAATCAGTAATGAGGAAATCATTATCCCCAGTAAAGATTAAATCATCAACATACAAGACAACAATTAAAATATTACCGTTAGCTTCCTTGATGTAGAGAGTGGGCTCACCATCACTTTTGCAAAAGTCATTGCTCATCAAATATGAGTCAATTCTGCTATACTATGCCTGTGGAGCTTGCTTAAGCCCATAAAGAACCTTCTTCAGCCTATACACTTTACCTTCATAACCCAAAACTTCTTAACCAGGTGGTTGCTCCACATAAACCTCTTCTTTCAATACTCTATTCAAGAAAGTGGATTTCACCTCCATTTGATATACCTTCCATTTGTGTTAGGCTGCAATTGCTATGACATCATGCATAGTTTCCATTCTTGCAACAAGGGCATATATTTCATCATAGTCTCTACCAAACTATTATTTATACCCCTCGACCACTAATCGAGCCTTATGCCTATCTATTTCTCCTTCAGCATTTATCTTGGTCTTGTAAACCCATTTAACTCCAATAACTTTCTTGTTAGGAGGTAAATTAGTTAGCTCCCAAGTTTCATTTCTTTTTATTGCATCTATTTCCTCATCCATGGCCTTACACCATTTTTCTTTTTTTTTCAGCATCCTCAAAATAAATTGGATCACTATGAGAAAATAATGCAAAATTTATATTTTTGTTAAATTCATTTTCATACTTTTCATCTTGGTATATCTCCCTTAGACTCTTGGTATTTTTTGGCACTAGGGAGGCGAGAGTGGGATCACCACTCTCATTATTGTCTTTGTTGGTCTCTACTGGGCCAATTTGCAGCCTTCTGGAGCCTTCTATATCTGTTGTTATATCATCTTGTTGATCATTAATGTCATCATCTTCAACAATAATAGGCACTTTACTTGAAGTGCTTGAAGACGTGTTCACCGAGCCATCCCATGACTCATTTTCAATAAAATCCACGTCTCGTGAAATGATGATCTTTTTGGTGACTGGGTTATACAATCTATATGTCTTTGAATCAAGACTATATCTCACGAAGATACACTTCACACCCTTGTCATCCAACTTTTTCCTTTGCTCCTTTGGCACATGTGCATATACTACACATCCAAACACTCTCAAGTGTTCAACTGTCCATCTATGTTTTGCCCATGCTTCCAATGAAATTTTATCACGAACTACATTTGTATGACTTCTATCTATTAAATAAACAGTTGTTTCTATAGCTTCTCCCCAATATTCAATTGGGAGTCCTTTTTCTTTCATCATACTTCTTTCTATCTCAATGATGGTCCTATTCTTTCTTTCAACCACTCCATTTTGCTGCGGAGTATAACTGGTTGTTAGCTCCTTCTTTATGTCATTCTGCTTGCGAAATTTCACAAAAATATTAGAGGTATATTCCCCCCCTCTGTTTGACCTTATGAATTTAACATAATGTCCACTTTCTTTTTCAACCTGGACTTTAAACTCTAAAAAATTATCAAAAGCTTCAAATTTATTTTGCATAAAATACACCCGTGTTCTACGACTGAAATCATCTATAAAGGTCATAAAATAATTACTCCCCCCAATGGAAGTGATTTTCATAAGGCCAACTAAATCAGTATGCACCAGCTCTAATGGTGCTCTTGCCCTTCTAGAGTTTCCATAATTAAAAGGAAGCCTATGTTGCTTACCCAAAATGCAAGTCTCACACTTGCTACTGAACTCTTTAACACATGGAAAATCATCTACCATTCTTTTCTTGGACAATAAACTTAAACCAACATAGCCAAGATGTACATATCTTAAATGCCATAGCTTGGAGGGGTCTTCAATCACGCTCTTGAAGGTTGATTGTTGTACTGTTGTACATGCTTTCTTGGGAGATGCAGCTGCTGAAATTGAAGAGAAACACATTTCTACCTTCAATAGAAACATCTGATTCTTTGTCATTTGGACTACTACAATAATTTTCTTACTCCCATCCTTCTCATAAATGATGCATTGGTCATTCTCCATCAACACTTTATATCCATTTTAAATGAGTTGTCCAACACTCATCAAATTGTGATTTATACCTTGGGCAAAATAAACATTTTGAATTTCTTGTTTCTCACCTTGCTTGGTGCAGATCATAATAGATCCTTTGCCCACAACTAGAACAATTCCATTGTTCCCCATTCTATTTTTAAACTTAATAGATGTATCAATGAAAGAAAAAAGAATTTCATTACCACTTGTGGTTACTACAACCGGTGTCTAAATACCAGACTTCGAGGCTGCCTTCTTCACCAATATTGCACATGATGAAGGCTGTGAGATTATTTCCACTACCCACTTTAACATCAGCCACATTAGCACTTTTCTTTTACTTATCACTTTGCTTCTTCCAGCATTCACTTGCATAATACCCAAATTTATGACAATAATAGCACTCAATATTGCTCTTGATCGAGCTATTATTCTTCCTACCTCCTCTAGAATTATTCTGAGAGCTACTAGCTCCCTCATTTATGGCTGCTCATTTTGAGCTTTCTCCTCCAGCATTTTGTTGTCCGGAGTTTTCACGACCTCTACCTCTTGAGCCTCTTTCAGAGTTTTTTCTTCCTCTTCCCCTGCCTCTTGCATTGGCTTGAGCTCTGAAAGCTTGTTCTTGAGAAGGATTTGCTAATATATTAATTCGATGCTCATGGGTTTGGAAAGAACACATCAACTCATCAATAGTCAATGTTGAGAGATCCTTTGCCTCTTCAATGGCAATAACTAGAGTATCAAATTTTAAGGGAAAACTTCTCAAAATTTTCTCTACTATTCTTTTCTCCTTCATGGTTTCTTCATTGGTTCTCAACTGATTTATCAAACCTGAGAGTCTTGAGCTGAAATATGAAATGGATTCATTGACCTTCATAAGAAAAGTCTCAAATTCTCTTCGAAGCATTTGGAGCTTCACCACATGAACTTTTTCAGTCCCTTTAAAACTTATATGGAGAATATGTCAAGCTTCTTTGGAATAATCAGCTTCTGCTATTCTGGGAAAGATTGTCTCTCTCAAGGCAGTTTCAATCAAGCTCAAATATTTTGCATCTTTCCTCCTTGACTCCTTCAATTGAGTCTTCTAATTGTTTGTGAGGGCAGAAAAAATAGCTAGGTCAATCGCATCCACAAATCCATTGACCACAAGCTCCCACAAATTGTTTGCAACCATTACGGTCTTCATCCTCTTTGCCTGAACATCATAATTTTGTTCATTAAAGGATCGTGGCTACTGCCAACTCTTTCCTACATCTGCATCCATGTCTCATGTGCAAGAAAAACAAATACTAAGAAAAAACAAATGCCCAAACTCACAAGGATTGAGGGCCAATCAAATCTGATACCATGTAAAGAATATAGAATCACTCTATATTCTAGAAACACACATAAAATAAATTCTATGTAATCAACAAACAACTAAAATCCCCAAAAATAGGACAGAGCATAAACACGAACAGAACTGGAGATATGCAAGCTTCTCTTGATTCTATTAATTTGGAAATTACTTCTACAACCAAAATAAACTTGCAGCTATCTAGGGCTGCATACATTGATCAAGTGTGGGAGGTCATATAGGCAACACATATTCAGTATCCAAGTATTGAGTAACGTCATTTCTAATAACTCATAGGTGGATTCTTATCATGCTTTTCCATGATGCAAAGTTGTCCTTGTTCAACTTAGGCACATCCTGTTTTCTCATCTTGTGATATTTAGCTTAGGTCTTGAAACCTTCCTTTCTAAGCACACAAGCTCTGATACCAATTGTTAGAATAACTGAGAGGGGGGGTGAATCAGTGTTCAATATCAACCACAAAACTTTATATCTCAAATATAAACCTCTAGTTATATTTAGTCCTACAAGATGTATGTCTTGAAATATTTTTATCAAATAACTACTACTCAGAGTTCACTGTTTAAACCTTATTCTTAAGCTTTACCAAATAGCAGTCTAGCCTTTACCGAAATACAGTAAATAACTTAGTGTTTATCGATCAATCATGTTTTAGTAATGTGTAAAGAAAAATATCAAAGAAATGAATCATAAACATATTTGACACATAAATTTTTAACGTGGAAACCCTGTTAAGGGGAAAATCACTTGGGACCAGTAACCCAAAATTTTCATTCTTTTGAAGTGAGCTTGGTTGAGTGCCAACCTTGTTAAAGGTTACAAACACATTGTTAAGTGCAACCTTGTTAGAGGATTTATCACTAACAGTTTATCACTTGATATCTGGCATTCACTATGTTATCTTCATGATAAACCTTTTGATACTCCTTAGGATGTATCTCAAAATATAAAGGATGGTTAGATCATGCTCGGTTAAGAGACTTTCTGATCCAATGGTTAAACTGAATTAGTATATGATTTGTTCATAAATATAACTTAGATTTGAATATGTTTAGATCTATTGTAAGCTCATAATACCTTTCTGATAAATGTTTCCCTTTAAAAAAATTTCTCCACTTCTTTCTCCTCGGTGATGCTGTGCTTCTCTATTGCTCGGTGTCTACATAAAACTTGAGCTCTATTCTTTAGCTTGTTTGATCAGGACTTTATGAAGTGTTCTTCACCAGTATTCTCTTCAACATCTTCTTCTCTATTCACCCACCAATTCATAATGAATTAGCTTGTCTCTCTTATAGATATAATTTCACTGTTTCTAGGTCTTTGTCTTTCTTGTTCTTAGTTTGATCCGCAATTCTCACCTTTCCTGCTTTAAAGCTTACTTCAGTTTTATCTTGTAGATTTCTCCTTGAAAAATGGAATAAAATAGCTTTAAAACTCTAGCTTATCTCTGGCTTTTAACTTGTTGATGAAAACAATGTTATCAACCAGTTAACTCCATATTTAGCTCATGCCAGCTAAGTATTTTGTCATTTCTGAATTTCAGTTCTTTTCAGTGTTTAACTCCTTGTTAGCTCGGTCATGACTTCAATAGTCCTTGGGCATCTCTGTCCGTCGGGGTTGTCTGTCCGTTGGGCAACACTGTGACTTTTATTTTCGCTCGGGTATCACTATGGTTCTGCTCGTCGATAATGCTTGCTCGGGTTTCTTGCTGAAGTATCAATGCAACTCTTCTCTTGGGGTTCTCTATCCGTCAGGGTGCACTGTCCGTCGGTGTTTGTTGTCACTTAGTGTATACTGATCTTTTATGCATTACTGATAGCATAACCTTTATCTCTTTGGTTCTTTGAAGTCTTTGCCACTATGTATATAGCCAATCAGATTATATCAAGTTCACATAATGACAATACAATACATTAACTGATTTAATGTCTTGCATTAACTTTTTGCAGCTCGGTGATCATCAACTTAACATCTTGAAACATTCAATCAGTTATAGTTCATCAATTTTTTCATTTTTTTGAATTCAACTTGTGTATTACATATATTATTTGGTAACCAAAGTCAAATTTAGAGTATTGATTTCTCTAATCATATGTGGGTGTTGTATATTTTTTCACCGTCTTCTATCCATAACTTAGTAAAAGATGCTCATTTACCATCTGCTAAATTTCCCGGCTCTAAACATTCAAGTTTACATTATATAAAATATAGAATATAATAATATAATATAATATAATATATAAAATATTATTTGAATTTATAGAATTGAGTATCCTAACATAAAAAGAGTTTTTATTTAAAAGAGAAGTCAAATACAAACATGAAAATAATTTAACATATTTATTTTTATGTAATGTAAATCCTTTTTTAAAATCATGATATCATTATATTATAATTATATTTTATATTTTATAATTGAAAATATAGATGAAAACATTCAAACTTAAAAATATTAAAATAAATATAAATATATTATAATTATATATTATCTTTATATAGCACGCATCACCCAGATACTATCTTTGAAAATCTTGAATTTCTCTTTAAAGATTATTTATCTTTAAAGAATCATGATTATATTTCCTTGGCATTCGGCTTTTATATCTTTCTGTTTCCGTTTCATGATAAGTCATTCTACAGTTCGGGTCAAGTTTTAAAAAAACATAGAAGACAAGCATCATCCATCCTGCTTCTCAACAGTACCAAATTTCTCAATATTTTCATAATCATTACAAAAACCACTTCCAAAAACCAGATTTTTTGAATTCTAAGAGCCTTTCAAACCTGCACGACCATTGATCAACAATTAGCATGCTCTCATTCCAAAAATCTAACAGCAAGCAAGAGAAAATATCACCCAAATCAAACCTTGTGTAATGCCCCGCCAGGGAACCCAGGAGAACTTAACCTAAACATGACGCTAAGTTTAAGGAATAATTTTTTTTTAAATGTTTATAAACAATAATGATAACAATGTGAAAGTAATACAATGAAGTACATGAAATACAACTCATACATAGATAACATTTCTTGAGGGTTCCTTGACGTAGAATTACTTAAGTAAAATAATCTACAAATAACAATATAATAACTAACATAAAGGTTACATAATCTGAAACCAATAACATGCATCTCATAATAAAAGATTACATATACATCTGATACCAAAGGTATACTACCTAATCAACATCCACTGCACAAGTTGCAGGGTATGTAATAATACATAATAAACAATACAACGCATCCTCCAAAGGATGATAACCAATATCTACATATGGTACAGTATACAACTCAAGTAACTGAACAAATCTCCAAAAGACTAGGAAGATGAAACTGCAACAAGGAACATCCAAGCATGAAGAAGAATCTGTCAGAATCTCAATAATAATAAGAATCACTACCACCTGACCACATGGAACCAAAGGTCCACTCCCACCGTGCTGAGGAGATAGTAACAGGCTCATCACATGGGGTATACAACATGAATGCAAACAAGGTATACATGACCTCATACTCATATGCATAGGAAGATCCTAGAAGAACTCTAAACCATAACAAGGAACACTAAACAACACCAAAGGTACTAACACACATAGGACAACCTAAGTTGTATATAGGAAGGTGTCATCATGCAGGTCTAACCCTTGAATTTTGTCCTAGCAATCCCTCAATGGATTCTGACACTCAAGTGACCATACACGGCGCCAATGACCTCTCCAAACTGACAAGGTCACTAACCAAATTAATATCTTATTAGATTATACTATCCCAATCTTAATAAATTATTATGTTATCACTTGTTACCACTACTTACAATAAGCGATCCTAGCAGCCACTTATGGGCTCCAACACTTATTGCAAGCCACCTCCTATCATACAACTAGGTAACCTACCCTAGGTTCACAAAAGAGCATCATAAAGGTACATCATAAATCAAATTGCTTCCTACCTAATCAAGTGCACATAGGTTCTCAATAACCATAAAACATCCACATTATCCTTACAATACCAAACAATACATCATAACCGAACCAAGTTGGGTCTAAGAATATTAGGACTATGACATCATCATAAATCATGAACTAACATCATATAAGATACCTTACAGAAAGTACAACCCCAAACCCTCTAGATTTATGTCCTAAGGGTCATCTAGCCCAACAGACACCCGAAAGCATGATAACGTAAAAAAAATACACAATTCACTTAATCACGGCTCCCAAAATATAACATGGTACAATAACTTCATATTCAGAATGCATTAAATTAAATATAATGTTAACGTAGGGATAAACAAATTTATAATCCCCTATCATGCAAATTCATTTATCCACTAAAATTACTATCCAAGAATAATTAAATATTCCACATTGGTAAACGTTAACATTTCCTATAGATCTATTTATAAAATCAACATATAAATACATCTATGAATTAATTACCAATTTCAGTTATAATTATAAAATTATAAAATTCCTAGGTGCAACATAAGCGTTAATACAAGCCGTTCAATATTACCTCTATTAAAAAACTACTAACACCATAGGATATTACTGATTAATAATGATCAATTAATAACAGTGATAAAAATATATACCCTCCTTTACCTATAAAATTAATAACATTATTAATTAATTTCTCATAATTCCATCCCTAATTAAATTCCTCATGCCATAAATTAATATAAAACTAATTTAAAATTAACTATAAACTAATTTAAAAATTAATTATAAACTAATTCATAATTAACTATAAACTAATTTAAATTAATAATAAACTAATTTAAATATTAAAATAAACTAATAAATAAAAATTTAACTAAAACTAAAAATTAAATTAGAAATTAAAAAAAAAAGTTGAATCTTAAAAAAAAAAATTTAAATAAATAAATAAAATTACTATTTGTTTGGGGGGTCTCAGCCCCACCCCACATCCCACCATGGGTACCGCGGCCCAAGGCTTGCGGCCCCACTGGGCAGTGGGTACGCAGGTCCTTGGACCTGCGGCCCACTGTACTGGTGGTGCCGCGCGCAGGGGGTGCGGTGGCCCCCGTCACCCACTCCCCATAAACTATTTAGATTTTTTTATAAATTTTCTTTTTAAAATTTAGACAATACAAATTTTAATAAAACGAAACCATTTTAATTTTTTTTTAATATGTTTATTTCCGAAAACAGAAATTATACAACATAATTTTTTTTTGTCTTTTTCTAGGCTTTTCAAATGACTAATGC
>MU226828.1:1736486-1798989 GCA_018584345.1 Thuja plicata | reverse complement strand
TCCCCCCCCCCCCCCCCGGTTTTTTTTTTTACTGTATTTTTCCAGGGAGGTTAATATTTTGAAACAATTAATTTTTTTTCATAGAAAAATTGATTCCATCCAAAGACTAATTTTTTATAAGCAATTATTTTATCTTTCTCTATAGTCCCAACTATAGGCCCTTTTAATTTTTCGTTTTCTAGGAGTTTTAGAAGGAATCTTTCTATGAAAATTGGTCAGCATAACAATACTATGCTAAATAACAAATTCTTAAAATAATAAGCAAACTAGGGTTTCAAGAACACCCATTTGAACAAGAAATTCAATAACTCCTAATTAAAGAAATTTAGTTCAATCAAGCACAAAGAAGACAGAATTTTTGTAAAATTTGAAACCAACAAAGGATCAAAACTCTACCTTATATCCAATGCAAGAAAATTGAGATTATGCCTTTGAAGATTGCAAAACCCTGAAAACCTCCAAGCACAAATCAACCACAAATCTGGAAACCACGAAGATCCAAGCACATGCAAACCACGAAAACACACAAATCTCCAATCCCAGATGCAACCACAAGAATCCTCAAATTCTCCCAAAAACCAAGCACACGCCAAGCTCTCCCCAAAATCTCCAAAACCTGTTATTCCCAAATAAAACCCCAATTCCCTCCTAAAGGAATTCAATTTCCCCTAAACATGCAAACCTTCATGACAACACACTAGTTAACTCCTAAAAGGACTCCACTCCAAAGTTGAAAGAAAATAACAATTAATTAATTAAAATATCTTTTAATTCCACAACTCAACTTTGAATCCTAAAATGAAGTTGAAATCTTTGAGTTTGAAAATATTTTTTCAACAAAATCATGCACATGTAATTAATAAAATATTTAAATCACAATAATCCATGCAACTTAGTATTTAATTATTTAATAAATCATAAAAGCATATTTACTCTAATTTTCAATTAAATATTGATATTCAATAATTGCACTTTAATTAACCTTTCAATTAAACATAGGTATTTAATTTAATTTTCAATTAATTAAATACTCTATATTTAATAATTAATTGCAATAATATTTAATTAAATAAACAACATGATATAACACACAAATAACCAAATCAAGCACCTAAAATTGAACACAAGAAAAATCAAACATGCTCAAGGAAAGGGATACACGAATTCTTGTCAACTATACGAATTCGATAAGGTAGCCAAATGTATACTTGTCCACTAACTAGGACAATTAGGTTTAGGATAGGATTTAGACCTGAAACTATCTCCCCTTTCTTACCATTGAGATTATTGCGATATGGCACACTCACTCTTGCCAATTCAGGGAAGACGTAGCCCGGTACCTGCAAACCTATCATCACAAAGAAAAACATGCATATATACTATGGCAAACAATGGTTGAGACTAGGTTATCATGTGGATCTCAACGAAGCAAGTAACTATGTCTCTATCCCATACCATACCAAGCACATCAAACAATAATGCAATAACATACAATGATCCATGTGCATATAAATCTAAGGTCAGTATAGTCAGAAAACCATAATCGAAATGAAATCCTAACATATACATAAGCATCATTAAATAACCATGAATCAAATATACACAAAAGATATAACATACAAAGAAATGGATTCATAACATAATAAGATGCAATACATAAATATCTATAAGATCAATTGCAATAAACCACACATACAATAAAAGGCCTAAAAAAAGTTTGACATCTAAAACTAAAAAGCAAACTAAGAGGTGGGTATTACACCTTGTAATTTTCAACAGCCTGCAAAATACATAATCATAGATACAAACTCTAGGCCCATTTGTTTGGTGGAATTGGGATGGAATTAGAAGAAACAAAAATGAGAAATGGGAAATATGCAGTTTGTGTAGACATCATCAAATTGGAATATGGATTTGGTAATTTCATTTTACCTCTAAAATAAGTATTACAATCTTTCATCGAAATAGATAGAATTAGAATTGAAAATTTCACCAAAATCAAAAATAAAATAGATTTGATACACTATTGGAGAATAGATTTGATACACTGTTGGGGCCGTTTGTCGTGCAAAGTTCAAAATTTTTGAAATTGTTTTCCGGCCTGTTGGATTTCTATATGGAAGTTTCTGATGCAAACAAGTTACATTTGCCCCCGCACTCATGGCCTGTGCCAAAATGTGAGCTTTGGAAGACTATATGAACATCCATCGAAGTGTAATGGATGTGCAGTTATCATCAGATCAAAACTCTTAAGATCTGGAACAGCTTGACTATAAAAATTATGTGCTAGGACAAAACAACAAAATAATTTTGTAGCTATTGTTTCTACAACTTTTCTGTTTTAATGTTAGTTTTGGGCATATTTAGTGAAACTCATTTTGTCAAATTCTCTTATATGAAACCATAATAACAGTCATGGAATCTAGAGGAGGAGGCTGGCATGGCCAGGGCTAGTTAAATAAAGGCAAATGGAAAACTGAACACACCAGCATGACCCCCACAGGTGTTTGCAGATGTTGTGGTGAGCAATTGATTACAATTGACATTGATCCATTGGAGACTGAATATTTTTCCAAATCCATTACGGCTTTGGCCACTCAGAAGGAGGTCGAGTCCAACTTCACCAAATTTCAAGTAGGTCTGTGATTCTCTTTGGTCATTGCCTCAGTGCGAGCTTCTTTTTTCAGACCATGCAGCTCCTCAAAAAAAAGGACATCTCTAGTAACAGTCCTAGTAATTGTGAATTTAACCATATTGATGCAAGGGAACTCTCTCTGAATTCACACACCTTGCAAAATCCATTCAATTGACTTGACTTAAATCTGAAAACTTAAAACAGCCATGAGATTTAAATTGCAAGTATGATAGTATTCTTCTTGATGTAGGGGAATCCTTGTACATACCATAAAATAATTGATGCAAATTTCACTGATGGAGGTATCTTAATGACCTCTCACACAATACGACATTACCACACTGATATCTATTACATTAATTGCTTATTACCTTAGGAATTGCAACATTAACTGCTTATTACCTTATTTGCATTCCCTTACATTATTTTCTACTATGCTTCATTCATTGCAGAAAAACTAACCAGAGACAACGCCAAATCTGGATTCCATTTCCATTTTTAAATTTGTGAAACTAAATGCAAAAAATGCATCTTCTCATTCATCTTTCAGGTCAATCAAAAGATTCAACTATATTCTGAAAATGAAAAACCAGATTAGAAACTTTCTGAATTGATCAAATCCAGCATTAGATTAAATCCAACATTTTCTAATTAGTGCAACCAAACAGGGCCTTCACCAATGGAAATGAGAAAGTAGAGACGTGTGGACGGACATGATACCTCAAAATGAGCACAAAGATCCCCAAACATTTGATAAAAAGCTTTCAAGCATTCTCACATGGAGAGGTGAATTATGAATACGTATAATGGTTTGGCAAAGTATTCTGAGAGAAACAAGCAGAGTACGGGAGCATAGATGACAAGCGAAATGTTTGACAGAATGCCCTGAAATGATATATGGAGTATCCACATACGGTGATTTGTATGAGGGCTTTGAAAGTTCTAAATCAACACAAACAATACAAGGCCGCGTATAGAAATCTTTATTGTCTTCCGCATGGGAGAATGAAGATTGTGTATGTCCATACATTAATATTGTAATGAAAGAGATTTATACACAGACATTGATGGCACTCTCTGATATATTTGCACACAATGTTGAATCATAGTCAACATATTCCTTGATAATATGAAAGAGAACATAGTACTAACATCCTCAAGATCATAACAATGGAAGTTTATCATATAAAATGGTTTTAGAGATCCTTTTTTACATGCGCAATGTAGAATACGAAGTCACAAAGGATGCTCGGAAATAGTTTGACAAAATGCCTCAAAGAAATGTGTTTTTGTATAACACTGAAATCATAATGTTTTGATTGGGTGAAAAGGGATTATAAAAGATACACAGTCGATAGGAGCAAACTTGTAGACTATAACTTTTGGAACATAGATTGTTGTGGTAATTTGCTACATGAGTTCTGCCATAATTGAAATTTTCAGAATCCATGATATGAGTGCCCATCGAAGTATGTTTCACATATTGAAATGACAAGTACCTTAAGCTTCACACGAAGAGTGGGATAATGCATTGCTGCGCGCTGAAGTTGTCCATTGAAATGTTCAAAGGATGGTTCCTATTGATAGCTTACCAAAACGTGGAGAAAATCACTGAGAAGCCAGAGATATGAAAATTGAATTACACAGTGAAAGTGCAAGGAGAGGACAAAAATATAACTGAAGTGTGTCAAAGCATAATGGCATGTCACATTTCTGTAGATAGTGCATTCAATAGAATTCCTTAAGGACGTATCTTCTAAATAGATGCAAGTGGCGACTTTTTCATACAGAATATGGACACAAACAGGACTGCATATTATCTAAATAAATGTTTCAAAGGGTGTACCATAAGAAAAAGAATGGTTAAAAAATGTACATAACAGATGGACCATTAGTCTTGAATGCCTCACAGTGATCTCTCCTTATGGATAAAGTGATTGCACAGTGCATGAGGGATGATGAATTTGACAAGATTTTATGTTTGGAAATAGCCTAAGTTTCTGAAACAGAGAGCAATAGTGATGCCTCGAACACTAAAAAGAGAATTTCCTCTTTTTTGAATGTCTAAGGGCAATTATTTCTCTGATTATATTTGTTCCAGGGAATAATTTTTCTTTAAAGGACAAATTATGTTTGTAAATAGAAGGCCAAATATTTTTCTGCAATAATGTCTAGTTTATTAAGAAATTGATTAGTTTGTGTAACTAATTAATCTTCTGAAAAGTACATTGTTCCATTTCCAAAACTTGTAACCTTTTTGAGTGGGCTTCTCTTGTGTCTATAAAAGGGAGACGGAGGTCGGTAGATTTTAGGAGTTCAGATTCAAATGGACAAATAAGATGTAACACAAACATGATTTAACAAAGACTCAGTTTTATGGTTTGCAATTGTGGTGTAAGTCATCTTTTATCAAATCAGCTCTTTGCAATTATTAATTCAAAGCAATTAATTGCCATATTGAATTCTTGTGTAAATAAATTATATACTTTCACATTACTCTGAATATCAAGGAGTGTTTGAGAAGTGCTTTCCTTACATTCCTTGTCTGGTTCGTCTTCTCAAAGAGAAGTTAAATTCAATTGGGCTGGCTAGTGTACCACGTCATGTCCTAGTTATCTTGCAATGATAGAATTGGATGGTTGACAGATTTATCTAAGGGGTAAATTTAAAAAGTGTCTTGCAAAGTTATACATGAAGGTTTGAGAGAGTGACTCTATGCCCAATAAGGATGAGGGACTGTCTTAATCTCTAAATATTTGAACAAAATCAAATCATTATTTTCAGTAGGAGCATATATCAACATAAATTAGAATTGAAGAAGTAAAGTAGAGCAAAATATAATATAACAATAGAAGGAAGATAGATATGGAAGTAGGAAATAAGAAATTAGATAGAAGCAATTGGAATAGAAAAATCAAAATTAGTTAATGTAGCAGCATCAAATAATTGGAGATAGAGATAGTAAAGTAACAACAATGAAGAAATACACAAGTGAATCTATTCCAAGACCTTATGCCATCTTGATAGATCACATAGAAATCGGAGTACAACATTACAATCAATTTTCTATAAAAATCCTCAATTTGGAAATTGAAGAATAGGTTCACCTGCCTAGGTCCCACAGAACCTGAAGTCTAGAGGATTCCAATCAAGTTTGATTGATCATGTTAGTTGGCCAAGTCAATTGAAAATATTTCTCATAGAATTTGGCATAGTCTTAGATATTTTCAATCTATTGATTTGGGAACCAACAATGTTGAATAGCCTCTAGATAGTTGAAATCCAGTCGTAGGGTCCTCTGAATAAGAACACTAATTTCGTTGTTGGGATCATGTCTAGGTTTTGTGTTGGGGTCCATTTTTGTTTTTCTCTTTTGGGATCTTGTGAACGACATATGTAGAGGATAAATGCAACCTAGCAAGGATGACAATGACTCTAACTCTAATTCTTTTGATTTTATTTTTTTACTTTGAGATACTAATAAAATCTGTGAATTGAAAGCCTAAAATGATGCTTAAGGTATAGGTAATATGCCCTAAGAGAGATTCTGTAAACTTTGAAGGTAAACCCTCTAAAGAAAAACCTGAATGATTTTGCGGACTATCTTGACTTCAAAAGGTAGGAAAAAATGACTAATACTGGCAATGATGTCCATCTAAGACAAGTGTTAACCAGAATGATGAGTACCTAAGCCAAGGCAAGAGATAATCATTGGAATTTTGAACAAGCCAAGATAATACGCTAGACCACTACTGAAATGTCCTTAGAAAATGCATCCTCAATCTGAAAAAGACTCTGAAAGGTGGAAAACTTAACCTTTAAGATATGCAAGCTCTATTTTTGGGGATTTTGAATTTCTAGACTATAAAGATGACTATGCAAGAATTAACTGACTATGTAAGCTAGGGATGATGCTAAAATGTTAGATATGAGCCTCTAATATGCAAGGGTATGTCGATCACCAATTTTCAAGGTAAGAGCCAAGTGGAATGTTTAGGACCTATGTTGATGAAACTGCTTGATCCAATCAAGCCCTCCTACCCCTTTCACTTGGAGTATCCAACACCAGAGCCCTACACCTTTAAGTGTCTCCTTCCTTTTTCACCAAATCATCAAATCATATACCCCATAACCCCTTACTAATTTTCTCTCTATTTCATACATCTCCTTGTGGTGATGCACCCTTGTTCACCTAGTGTCCCTAATACACCTTCCTTGTTCAAAGTCACTCAAATCTATTTCCAATTCTTTGAGTATGTCACACATTCCAAAAACACACCTTTGACACCCCTCAAATCAACCAAGCCACTCCTCTAGTCCAATTCCATCCAACACTCAAACTGTCATATTTTGCATCGTCTCCTACTAGCCCTTCCTGAACACCTTTTTGGATTTTGCAGCCAAAAATTCCATAGGAACTATCAAAGTAATATATATCCTTACTTCAATTGTTGAGGCAACACTTTTCCCAAGAGGACAGTTCTTGGATCCTCAAACAACTCCAGTGACTTGGAAATCCTCTCCTATGCCTTAGAGGCCTAATTAAAGCACTTAAAGAAGGAAGTGTGTTCTAAACATGGATTTTTGTCAAACCAATCATGGGGACATCTAGGGGCACTTAAAATAAGTCTTCTCCTCAATTAGTAGGCTCTGATTCGAGGCCCATCAAAAGTTATGGGGTCTGCTATCTCCAATTCAATTTGCTCTACCAGCCACATTGAGATGCCCGGCTAGGGTTTTAGACATTTCTCTTCAAAAATGAAACCAACCAATCTAATACCAAATGAAAATTAAAGTACACACCCATATCTCTCTTTTCAACCTAGTTTGGAATATTTCCAACAGTTACATTGGGAAATATGAGGATTTGAAGTTGAAAAACCTAGTTTTCCTCAAAACAACAACTGTAAATGACTATGACACGATTTATCCCTTATTTCTCCACCTCAAGACCTCTAATTTGTTTAAAATGGAATCTATGGAATGTCTCCAACTTCTTATCATTTTATATTTTTCATTTGAATCCGTATATGATCAGACACAACCAAACACCAGTCAATTACACGGTACAAATGCAGATTCTCATTCAAATTTGGTAATTCCTTCATACAAATCACTTCAACAACCCTTGAAACGATTGTTGACATAGTTTTATATGATTTCCCATTAGTTCCAACCAACTGTGGGTGGTTATGAACATTGGGTAACAACTTTTCAAAAATTTGCAATTAGCAACTTTTGTTGCAAACAATGTTGCTGACAACATTTGACAACTTTTGCAAAACTTGCAAAACTACTTCCTAGGAACTAACCAAGGTTTAGTTCAACAAGAGATGATGATAATAACATCAATTCAACCTCTCCTAACATGAATCTACCCAACCCATGTCCAATTGACCATAGTGAGCGATAGGATTTATAACTCATCCTAGGTCACCAGGTCTTACAATTAAGACTTATTTCAATGTTTAGGATCTCTTGATCCCCCTTGGCACTTGGCCAACCAAAACACATGTGAAAAAATTCATGGAGGTCCTCCTGCAACCTCACCATACTCTTTTTCTTTGTTTTTTTCAAGGGATTCTCATGCACCATACTCCCAGGGTGGATTGATCTCAAGTCCTCTTGAGATAAGTTCTTCCAATGAGGTGCCATGCTTCTTCATCTCTGCCTCATCCATCCACACTGCCTCTTCTTCAAGGTGTCCAACCCACTTTATAAGGTATTTCTTGTATTCATTCTTCCTGGTCTTTTTTATGACCTTTGTGTCAAGGATCCTGTCAAGTTTCTTAGGTGCATGAGGAGGTAAATCTGCAATATCTTCCTACAACTCTTCAATATGAACCTATGTACCTACATCATAATGACCTTAATATGGGGTTAGATCAGAAACATTGAAAATAGAGGATATACCTAGAGTCAGAGGAAGTGCTATCTCATAGGAATTCATGTCATGCTTCTTTAAAATTGTACAAGGACCCACTTTCTTCATGAGAAACTTTGTATGCTTGTCCTTTGGCAACCTATCCTTCCTTAGATATACCCACACCAAGTCACCAGCCTAAAATTGTACATCCCTCCTTTTGTCTACACTTTCTTTGTACTTTTCTAAACTCTTTTGTAGAGTCAACCTCACTTGATCATGAATATCCTTCATACTGTCAGCAAATTTCTCTCCATGAGTACTAACCCGCCCATCCTTGGGAAGATCCCTCAATTCTAGTATGCCTCTTAGATTCTACCTGTAGACAATCTAAAATGGACTCCTTCCTCTACTCCTACTCACAGAATCATTGAAGGAAAATTTATCTTGTGGGAGGATGTTGTTCCACTTATATCCATATTGTTTTTTTAAACATCTCAATAGGTTTCCCAATGACCTATTGACAACTTCAGTTTGCCCATCCATTTGAGGATGATAGGCTGAACTAAAGCTCAAGTTTGTTCCCAACCTTTTCCATAAGGTTCTCCAAAAATGACCAATGAATATCACATCCCTGTCAGACACAATAGTTTGAGGAAGTCCATGTATCCATACAACTTCTTTGAAAAATAGATTTGCTACATAGGTTGCATCACTTGTACTCTTACATGGAAAGAAGTGTGCCATTTTGCTAAACCTATCAACAACAAAAAAGATACTATCAAACCCTTTTTGAGTCCTAGGTAGACCCATCACAAAGTCCATACTACAACTTTCCCAAGGTCTTGTAGGTATGGGAAATGGTTGATACAATCTAGCATTTAGTTGAAGTACCTTTAGCTTTCTAACATATAGTACATGTTTCCAAAAACTTTCTGACATCTCCTTGCATCTTGGGTCAATGATAATGTGTTCTTACCTTCTCTAGGGTCTTATCCAACCCAAAGTGCCCACTCATGCTTCCACAATGCTTCTCCTTCACAATATTCTCCCTCATAGAATACCTAGGGATGTATAGTTGATGTCCTTTGAACAAAAAACCATCTTGAATAAAATAATTAGAATACTCAACATGATATGCCTCTGAGAAATTGGAACAAACTTTGTATATCTCATGAAAATCTTCATCATTTGCATACATACCTTTCAAGGAGTCAATACCCACACTTTGCAACTTTACCTCTTGCACTTTCATGGCCCTCCTTCTCAAAGCATCACCCACTTTGTTAGAAACTCCTTTCTTGTGTTTGATGGAAAAAGTGTATTCTTGGATTGATTCAACCCACTTCATGTGCTTGTCGCTTAGTTTCTCCTGGATATTCAAGAAACTAAGGGCGTGATTGTCAGTGAAAACAACAAACTCTTTTGGAAGGAGATAGTGCCTCCATTTCTTCAAGGCTTGTACTGAGATATAAATTTCTAAATCATAAGAGGAATACTTCCTCTTAGCCTCATTCAAGTTTTCACTGAAAAATGCAATGGGTCTCCCCTCTTGACTCAAAACAACCCCTATTTCCACATTAGATGCATCACATTCAATAGTAAAAATCTTTTGAAAATCTGGAAAATCTAGTATAGGCTACTTTGCTACCTTTTTTTGAGACTTTTAAAATCCTCCTTAGGTCCACACAAACTTGCATTTCTTTCCCCCTTTGATAGTCTCCAAAATTGGTGCACAAATCTGACTAAATACCCTGATGAATTTCATGTAAAAAGAAGCCAACCCATGGAAGCTTCTAACCTCTGTCATGGTCCTTGGAGAGGGTCAATTCAAGATGCTTTCCACTTTTTCTAGATCCATCTTTATGCTTCCACCTTAAATCACAAAGCCAAGGTATAACAATTCTTCTTGCATGAAGACACATTTATCCAAATTTATTAGGATTTTTTCCTCTTGCAATCGTTTAAGGACAAAATTCAAATGTTTTAAATCTTCATCCTTAGTCTTACTGAAAATAAGGATATCATCTAAATATACAATCAAAAAATTTCCAAGGAATGGTTTCAAAACTTCATTCATGAGCCTCATGAATATGCTAGGAGCATTGGATAAACCAAAAGGCATCACCCTCCATTCATAGAGTCCTTCATTATTTTTAAAGGTTGTTTTCCATTCATCTCCAGCCCTTATTTTTTATTTGGTGGTATCCACTCTTCAAGTCCACCTTTGAATAGTACTTTTCACCCCCTAGATGGTCCAGTAGGTCTTCAATCCTAGGCACATGAAACCTATACCTAATGGTGATTATATCAATGGCTCTAGAATTAGTACATAACCTCAAAGTCCCCTCTTTTTAAAGTGCTAATAGGGTAGGGATGCACAAGTGCTCAAACTCTTGGTTATCAAACCCTTCTCCAAAAGTTCTTTTATTTGCTTGGACATCTCTTCATTTTTTTGGGGGGCGAGTTTATATGTTGCTTTGTTTGGAAGTGTGGCTCCAGGGATTAGATCAATATTATGGCTAATCTCTCTGATTGGGGGTAAGGTGTTAGGTAACTCCTTGGTTACAATCTCCTTATACATCTCTAGAAAATCTTCTACCTCCTTAGGACCTACTTTCTTAGGCTCCTCTTTCACCTTCAACACCTTTCCCTCTTCTTGTTTTGGCAATAATACCATTGCATAAGAAGGAGTATCTATCTCCTTCAACACTTTTAGAAACTCTTTCTCTCCTACAAACAAAAACTTGGAATCCTTTTGTTCTTCACCATTATCAGCCAGGGGTAGTAAAGTTACCTTGTTACCTTGGTACTTGATGGAGTATGTGTTTTTTCTTCCATCATGGTGTACCTCCAAGTCATACTGCCATGGTCTCCCTAAGAGAAAATGACATGCATCCATGGGTACTATGTCACAAAGTACTTTTTCCTTGTACTTCTCAATCTAAAACTCTATCCATGCTTGCTATTCAATGATTGTTTGTTTCCCTTTTGTGAACCATGACACCTTGTAGGGTGTGGGGTGTGTAATCCTTTTTAGTTTCATCTTTTCAACTACTTCAAAAAACACCAAATTATCAATAGAACCAGAATCAATAACCACTCTACCTGCTTTACCTCCCACTCTACATGTGGTTCTGAAGAGTATCTTTCTTTGTGGTGGCTCTGGTGCACTAGGTGCTTTAATCAAAGTCCTTATCATCATAAGTGACTCTCCTTGTTTAGGTGCTGAAAAGGATTCATGTGAATGCATAGTTTTGGAGTCTTCATCTCTCACCAAATTTTCCCTCCTTTCACCTTGCTTGTTCCCTTTTTCAGGACACTTTCATGCCAAGTGCCCAGGTTGATGACACCTAAAGCATTTAATGGTGTCAGTTCCTCTTCCCCCAAATCTTCCTCTAGTTTTTGATCTTCTTCCCCTAAAGGAACCTCTAGAACTTATCTCTCCTTGGTTATGTTCATGGTTTTATTCTGTTATGCCCTGCATACACGTCCCTAAATTTTGCAGGCAAAATGTTGGGTCCCCCTTTTTGCTTTTGCTTTTTTCCTTGTTTTCTTTTTTTTCCTTGTTTCCCTCTGGGATTTTCTCCCGCGAGGGTTGTTTTTCTTTTTCTTTTGTCTTCTTTTGTCTCGGGGACCCAATCCCAGAGTTTGTTCATCCTTCTTGAGTCATCTGGATCCCAGACTCTGGGATTCTATGCCATCATGTCTTCTTTTGTTAGAAGGTGTGGCTGCATGGAACCCCCGGGCCCAGAGTCTGGAGGTTTTCCTTTTCCAGAGTTTTCGGAAGGAATGCAACATGTTTTACCCTAGGGGTATAAATTTGTTTTACCTGTCACTTTCACATTTACCATGATTAAAACACTTAGAGCAATTACCAGAGCGATTAAGGTGATTCAAAATGATTAAGTGCAAATTTATTTTGGTAATTAACAATGTTTAAACAATAGTAAGCAGTGGTGCTTTTGCGGTCAATTCCATGTGAACCAATTGCAGAGTGCTTCCCATGCTCACCTTCTCACCTTCCCCATGTTTCTAGGTAGGCCTTTCAGCTCTCTTCCCTCTATTTTCTATTTTCTGGTTTTTCTTGCTTTCTATCTCGTTTGCTTTCTGTCTGGTTTTTGTCTCCAATCTCTGGTTTTTCACTTTGTCTCCTCCTGTTGGTGGGATGGCTCTACTAGAGGGTTGTTCACCCTCTGTGCAGTTGTAGTTTAATGTAGCATTTGTATACTCTGTATGACATTGTAAATATTCTTTACATTGTGTAGCTTTCTATAATCTCCTGTAAATATGCTTGTTTTTGGTCGGCATGCGACTTGTGCTTCAGCCCTCATAGCGCTTCATCCCTCTATATATTTTATGTATATTCCATGAATATCCTTCTATTTGTGGTGAGCTCTTCATGCTCCCTCAAAACCAGACCAAATTGTCGAGCTCGTTAGAGAGGTATTCACCATGGTTTGAATGCACCTCGCATGTTCGATCCATTACGTCTTTCTCTCTCCTCTATTATGTCATCTTAATGGCAGGATTAATTTCCCATGAACAAGCATTCAAATCCCATCCCATCTAGCATTTACTTCCCCTGTTTCAGCCCACTTGTCACCATTAAGAGACTTTACACCACCTGTCACGTGGCCATGTGATGACCCATGTCAGCCAAGTATGGCTCACTGCCAGTCACGTTGACAACAGCTAGTTTTCTAGACTCTGGGTGCTTGGAAGCCCCTGGGTCTTCATTCCATATTGTCACCTAAGCCAATGCCCTAGAGCCCCTAGGTGTCGATCAGAATCCGATCCTTGTTAACTCTAATATTCTGGGATTTTGATGCATGCTAACACTTTTGGATAGGTGCAAAATGGTGGTGAATTCCTTGGAGTCCCTAAAATATTGTTTTTATCATATCATGTATTAACAATTCTCCAGTCTTGTAGATTGCAGATAGTTTGATCAAAATGTCTAAAGTGATCACTCCTCCTGATAGCTCAGAGCTTCCAATTGCCTCCACTCAGGTGGCTACAAAGACTAAGGCTGAAAAGATGCTGGCCAAACTGTCGCTAACCTCCAGATACTTGAGGGAGGGTGTTCTCATGGGGTCCAAGGTGGACACCAAGTTGTAGGAAATAATAGACCAGAGCCCGGACTATGGGTTGAAATACAGGGCTTGGTCCAAGCCATTTACCAATAGAAGACCACCGGAGATGATATGGACAAACACATGGCTGCCTCTAGGATTATCAAAGATGCAAGATTTCCCTACTTGGTGTAAGCATAAGAGATGATACTCCAACTGGTAACGCTCTACAAAGCCCCCACCTAAGTTGTCTTGCTCGTCAATCCTTGACCACTTCACTATCTGACGCCCATCGTCAATCTTGACGTGGCTACTTTTGCTTCAAGGCTAGGGATCCCCCAACTCAAGGGACCCATTTTTCTCTCCCAACCCACATTATTAAAGGAGTTCAGGGAAGCTTCCCTTCTCTCCTGACAACATATCAACACTCACTGGCTAAAGTCCCCGAGAAGGGACTATAAAAAGATGAAGCTGGAGATTCCCCTTGGGGATTTTAAAGAATGTATCCAGGCATGGATTATATTTATATACAGGATCTTTGGAGAGCCCCATGCCCAGGAATTTTTGGCATGGATGTACTAATTTCTCTACTGCATCACCACCCATAGTCAGACCTTCAACTGGGCAGCTATCATTGCCAACCATGTAGATGCATAGCTAAAAAGTGTCCTCCAGACTTCAAAGTTCTACATGACATCTTATGTACTATGGGCACTAGCTCAATAGAGACCCATTTTTCAGGGTTTGCAAATAATGGGCATTCTCAGGAATGGGCCCGGCCAGTTGGTGCCATGGGATCATTATCCTGAGATTCACTGGGAACTTAGCTTCCCAAATTTTTGTAGGGTAAATGATGCGTTCATTTACCAAGACATTTTGACACTTACTCAAGACACCGGGTACCGATTGTCACAGGAGGCGATGAACTTGGTAAGCATTTATGACAATTACTTCTTTCAATTCCAATAGTATACATACATTCGAGTGACCAGCTTCTCCAGGAAACCCTATCTACTCCCTTGATATTGCGGGGCTAGAATCATTCTTTTGGAGTACTGCAGACAGATTCTAGAGCTGCATGCCATCTTCATATTGAAGAAGGTTGCCAATGTCCCGTTCCCAATCTCTTGTGGGAACTATTCTAGTATCCTTGTCACGGAAAAGGAAGCCAAAAATGAACTAAAGAGTTTGGGACTTGCATAATTCCACCATACCAGAAGCAATTTTGATCCGCTGGGTAAGATAGCAACGACACTTCCCCGGGCGTCCCCATAACATATAGATGATATTGAAGATTTCTAGGTAGATTTCCAGGACCATTTTGATCTCCAGGCCCACTAGCATTTGCAGATGTCCAAAGGCTTGTTGAAATCCCTTGACCTTTGGGGTTTCCCGAAGGTTTTTTCAGATGACGAACCTTTGGAGGACCAATTATACAAAGAAAAGGGGATGGATAAGTTATATCTCCCTCCAGTGGATTGGGGCACCCCAAAGGACTTAACAATTGAGGGGGTATGCCACCGCATTATAGATAACAGTCACAAATATTTTGAGCGGGTGTGTCTAAGGAGCACCCGAAAAGGGCCAATTGTTTGGAGGTCTACTTCAACCTTTGGAGCTATAGGACCCAGCAAGAACAAGGGGAAGGAGAAAGAAGGTACCCTGGCCCAAGTGCCTCCCAAGGGTTTTCTCCCCATGATGGCATAGATACAAGAACAAATGGAGGTGTCGAGGATAACGAGCCAGAAGATAAGTGCACAACTTTCCTGTGGCCTCCTCGCAACTTCAGTAGCATCTGCTCGCCTGGTGGGATCCCCGTCATTGGCAACACTAATAAGTAGGCAGACGTTTGCTAAGGAGGAGTTTGCAAATATTTTGGACGCCGAGGTCTCACAACAAAGAAAGAAGAAGCAAAAGGTAAACCCTACCCGAAGCACAAACGGAGGCCCCAGTATGCCTAATGTTCCCCTAGTAGACGTCAATTTGGATTCCCCCAAACTGACTGATATTTTAGATACCTCTCACCCACATGATGACTTTGATGATATCTTCGGGATGGATGAGCTTATGAACCTGCATGGGGATATAGATCACACGGTGGAAGAAATTGCCGCCCAAGAAAAGGAAGAGATCCCCACTGAAAAGGAAGTCCCAGAGAAAGAAGCTACCATAGAGCAGGAAGACCGGGAAGAAGCACAAAAGGAACCTGAGAAAGAACCAAGGCAAATAACAGCAAGCAACCGATGACTGGGGAAACCAGTCCCATGGGATCAATCATACCCCCAATCATCATGCTCCAGACGCCTTCAGTTACTTCGGGTGACCAAGTGCCCCAGAGTACATTCAACAAGGTGATCACAGTGACCCAAACATTAAACCTAGGCTAGATGCCTCCACCACCTCCAGAAGATGTTCCAATGGAGGAAGATATCTCAGTGAAGGATGCCAAAGAAGAAGAACAACAATAGTAGGATGAGGGGAGAATCCCCAAGGATATGAATGTTAATTCACCCGATGTTGAGAAGGATGGGGAAATCCCCGATGATACATGTGATGCTGATACTAGCGGAGAAGAAATCTTGGACATCCCAAAAGAGGACGCCAGTAGGGAAGAAAACACTGAGGCCCCCAGAGAGCAAGAAAAGGAATAGGAACAAAAGTAGGAAAAGGAGAAAGAGCCTGATGACACTGTAGATACTGGGAATGTACCACCAAACTCTAGAGGGAGTCCCAACACCCAGGCCTTGGCAACAAACCATCCCAGCCGCCACAATGGCTGGTGGAATCTAGAAAGAGGAAGGCCCCGGTAGGAGAAACAAGTGTTCCACTCTCCCTGGCTAAAATGATGGCCTAAAACCCAGAGGCCAAAAAGCCTAAAAGGCCCGAACAGTCCATACCCTTCAGACTGGTCCAGAAGGAAGTACAGTTGCAATAATCACAACACCTCCCCTAGATACAGATGCGATGACGGTAAGAGCCAAAGATTATACAATCATGGAAGTGGCTCTAGAGAGGAGAGATAAGAAGGGATAATTGGACCTTCTATGATAGGCAACCCAGGAAATAGAAGCCCAATATAATAAATAGGCTCAGAAGTTGAAGGAGGAAAGAGAAAACAATGAGAATCTCCTCGGACTTCTAACAAAACTTACACATCCGCTGGCCGAGATCTATCCAGAAGCTACCACCTCTGGACTACCGCTTGCATAGAGTGATGTGGATACTCTAAGGGCCATGAAGAAGAAGACCTAGGCTGTGGATAGGTGGATCACTTAGCGGATAACGGCCATAAGGCAATTTCTAGTGGTATCACTCCTGGATCTTTACTAGATCAACAATCTCTTGAATTAGGTGAACATCTTTGTTGTCTTATGGGAGGGAGACTTAGAGAAATATGAAGGATGAAAGATCAGGTTGGATGAATTCTTCAACTCTAGGGAAGAGGCCATCACAAAAACAAGAATTTTGGGGGAGAAATCATTTAAGTCCCTCCGGGCCCAGTACTCCAGACTTGGCCTCAAGATCAAGGTATGCAAACAACTGGTCAAGGCCCTAAGAGAGAAAGTAACTATAGTCCGGTACCCTTTGGGCCTATTTAAAGCATTCATTGTAAGGGTGTCACAAGTTGACCCCTTCACCACCGAAACATGCGCCCCAGAGGGCTATGTCCTTAGTAAGTATGATGAGCTAATGGAGTCCCTATATCAGTCGACCGGGGACTTTGACGGAGGAAAGCTATCAATAATATCTAAGATGATGCTCTGGGCTCATGACACCATAAAATAGTAGATGAATTCTGGAATGGGGCCAGAGAAGTTGAGGAGAAGTTTGAAGCTATCTGTGATCGGTGGAATAGCATTAAGGACATAGACGAGGATGGCATTAGCCAAGTTTTGGAGGCATTTAAGAATAGTAAAGGGTAATAAAATTCTCTAGATTTTGGGGATTATCACCAGTAGGGTGTATTCTTTTACATTCATTATTTTTGAGCATAAGCTCCCGGATCCAAAATTTTTGTATTCATTTGGTGACCCCCGTCGAGGTTCCCCAGAGTCGACTAGTCATTATCAGGCAGTTAACAAGGTGTCAAAAAGTAGGTGACTCCAGCAAGGCACGTCAGCTCAGGGGATGGTCCTGACAGATGGTCTTCCCAAGGCGCCACTCTAGCATTAAGCACATGGCACATCAAAGATAGAGAGCCACTTTTACATTGATGAGGCATGTAGCCTCGAGCTCTAGAGAGAACAAATTTCTTCTTTTCTCCCTCCAGCACTCTTCTCGATACTGATTCTTCTATACCTCTCTTCTTGTCTTATCTTCTGACATGTCAGACCTCTGTTCTTCTCCAGCTTGTTGTAGCATGGTGTAGGTAGTACCAGCCACCAGATATTGTATTTTATTGTTGAGTGTAAAGTTAGATTAGGTTAACTTTAGGGTAAGTATGTATATAAATAACAAGTTTGACCTCATTCCAGGGGTCGACAAAATTGATGATTTTGCAGTCCATAGGAATATCATTTTAGCATTTCATTTCTTATAGTTGCAGATCTCAATGCTTAGTAGTTCTTAGTAGATAGATGCTCTCTTGGAGCAATTGATCTACACACCAGTGCTTCTGGAAAACTTGTTAATGAAGAAATAAGAGTTCTGGCAATGAAGTTGTTAGCATTCAGATCTCTGGATTAACGTTCTTTTGTGTTGTATTTTTCTGATGTCCCTTGCTCTAATGTTTAAGTAGACTAACAAACTCTTTCCCCCTCGCTATTGAATATGTATGAATTGATGGTTTTGCATGCATTCAATATTTAGTGTAGTACGTTAGAGCATGGTTGATGTTTTGAATGTATTGGCATAACTATAAGTAGAATAACTACTCCTAACTATGGCATATCTTTTGAAGTTTATTTGGTTAACTAATGTGTCTTTGTAGGAAACCCCAACCTAACAAAATCCCTGGAGAAGATGAGCCAAAAAAGACAGCTATCCCCCCAAACAAAACAGTCACACACCCAACTTAGTTCCCGCACTGTCGAGACCCAACTCTCAGGTGCTTGAAGGCTCGAAGAATTTATTCCCCAGAAAACCTTTACAGGCAAAGTTGGCTGGTACCTAGGTACCCAGTGACAACTTGCATCGGTAGGCAGACCGGTCACAAAGACCCGTCAACAGAAACTCGCACTAGAAGGAGGGCATGAGCTCGTCCCCTTCTGAAGATTTTGACTTTACACCGTCTAAGGGTTCCCAAAGCTATAGTTTTAGGAATCAAAACTTTAGTGGGATTGGATCATTTTAACCTACAAGATTCAAAAGATTAGTTAGATCAGCCCCCAATCTCAGAAGGTTTGTTGAACTCAAGCCTCCTCCTCAAAAGAAGCAGACCCCACAAACCAAGCAGCCAGCCAACATTGTCTAGGGATCTACCATATCTCAGAACACCCAAGTCTCTCAGACAATCCCAGGAACCAATGCTCCACCTAGTCAAAATCCAACACCCCTGATGGATACATACTTTGGTAACACTGCGTCCCCCATGGGGTAGTTTCCTAGTGCTACCAACGATCTTCCTCCACATCTAGAGAAGATCTATCCCCAATATGAGCAGTTAGGCTCACAAACTGTAGAAGAGAATTTGTAGGCATATAAAGATGTCATGACCCGACACCGGATCCAACATTAAGACATTGTGACCCAGATGTTTCCTTTGTCCTTGAGATAGAACAAGTTAAACTGGTACCTTAATCTGCCCACCAACTACATCAACAGTTGGCAAGACATGGAGGATGCCTTCCTGGCGGCCTTTTGCGTACATGTGGACCCAGCGTGGTACCATAGCTAGTTTATCTCTATCAGGAAGGAACTGAATGAACCCCTTGCAACATTCAACCATCGGTTCCAACATGCCTTGAAGTGGTGTACATGCCCCTTCATCCCATCCACTGATGTAACCATCCAGACATACCTTAACATAATGGACCCTTTCGTTTCCACTTTCTTATGGAGAACCACCACCCCCAATGACCGGGATACTCTGGCGAAGGTTTACAACCTAGCCTTGGAATTTTATTACGGTCTGAACAAAGCTCCCAACGGGATTGGGTACAACATGCCTTTCAACATGATACCCGATGGAACTTCCTACGCTGGGGGATACAACCCCAATTAGGAAATGGGTGCCCCAGCGATGGCCATGAACCCACCACCATAGATAAACCAGCAGGGCCGGTATGTATACCCATAGCAAACCCAGACAATATCGGGTCTGGAATTCATTCCCTGGAACCAGCCGCAGCAAATGCAACAACCACTGACACAACCCTCCATAGTACCTTTTTTCCAGTTGCCCGCGGCTATAGGATTGTCATCCTTGACTACGGGAGCTGCTGCCGCTTTCCACGAGAACCAACCACAATGACCATCACATTGTGATGCGAACACCTAGCTACCCATTAAGGTTGAATCCCTCTGATGATTGGTGTCCTCACTAACTATGGACATGGGATGGCTGAAGGTGGGGCCTTCTGCACCCCACAACCCCAATTCCCAGAGAGGGAATATCTTCTCCGGCCAATGAAATACCAATGCCAAAAGAAGGAACTATAACAATGGCCCCTGCCCCAATCAACAATAATGGAACAACAATGCAAACACCAGAGGTCGCTCTCCGAACCAAAACACCACTCAGGGCGATGTTGGACCTACTCATTTCATGTTGATCATGAAACTCTATCCCTAGACTAAGTGGTGTAGATTGCATGACATCGGCTCTCATTCTGAGGTGAACTCCGCCAAACTAGAGAAGGTCATCATGATCTCCTAGTTGGACAAATAGAAACCTGTTGATCCTAATCCCCCAGAAACATTAGCGCAAGAGCCCACTCACGGTGCCTTCACCTGTGAGACTGTCTTCTTTGGGAAAAACAAAGAAGATGAAGAAGAAACTGAATTGCAGGGGTTCTTTGATGAATCTATCCCAGCCTTTGAGGCTAATGCCTTCACCAATCTGCAGACTCCCTACAACACTTAGAGTCAGGCTGGTAAAGGACCAATCTACATGCCTACACCTCCCAAGGATACCCCTCCTCGAGACCATACAACTGATCACTCCTTCCTATTGAAAGGATATAGCTCTAACCAAGCTAAGGATCTGGCCGAGGGAAGCCAACAATACCCCGGGAGAAGGTTTAACATCACAAAGGCGTTAGAACAAACCACCACCTCCATGACCTTGATGGAGGTTTTGCTAAACTGTCCTGAGTAGAGGAAGTCTCTTCTGAAGCTCTTGGGAAACTCAGAAGTTGTCATTCGGCCACCCAAGACTATCACTTTTGATGATGCCAACGTGGTTGTCTTCCAGGGAAACACTGAGGATCCTCCCTTCTTACTAGGTTTGAACATACAAGGGAAGAACCTACACAACTTATTGGTAGATTCTGGTGCTTCAGGAAACATCATGCCTCTATCCATATACTAGAAGCTCAGACTCCATCCCACTCCATCCAAAGGTGCAGTAGTCCAGCTGGACAAAACTACTGTAAAAATGGTAGGTGAGCTAAAGAACGTCCGGATTTAGCTCATCCAAGACCCTCGGATATCAAGCATAATAGACATCCAAGTGGTCTACATCCCGAAGACCTAAGAGATGTTGTTAAGATAGAATTGGTCTAAGGCCCTTAATGGGTATTTCTCCACCAAATTTTCCCACTTGTGGCTCCCTTGGGAGGGGAAGTCTAACCATGAGATCTGGGTAGAAAGTGAACCCAGGATGAAATAGGCCTTCACCAAAGTCAGGAGGGTAAACAAATTCCTTTTCTCTTAGACTTCCCCTAGGGTGTACCAACCCCTCAAGATCCTCAAATTTGATTCATCCCCAAGGAGGATCCCATAGTCTCTCAGAGAATCTAGGGCCTAGATGAAAAACTGAGGGATGAGGTTAACTCACAGGGTATCGCAGTAACTCCTGCCACACTCTTGTCTGACACTTGGTGCCAGGTGCAATATCAAAATAATTCTGAACTAGAGTGTGAGCCATGCATTGTCGTTGCTACCTGTCATATTAATGCCCTCCGGGAGAAGAAGCATGAGGTGGATTTACCTGAACCCAATAATCATTTCAGCGGTACTCCCGTAGTGTCGCTTGTCTAGGCATCCCAACCACAAACTTCTCTAGAGGTAAAACTCACCCATGCGCCATCAGAGATGGAGGAAATTGCTCCCAACCTTACCAAAAATAATCCAAATAACACTTCTCCTTCCAGCCCCAATAAACAAACAATGACTTGTGGACCTTGAAGTTTGATGGGTCCCGTTCTAAACAAGCCTGTGGGGCCAAAGTGGAATTAATCAACCCACGGGGGAAATCCTTCCTCGCGTCTTATAGGCTACATGTTTAACTAACATGAACAATGTCACAAAGTACAAGGCCTTGGTCCTTGGGCTCCTATTTTCACTAAGGAAAGGAATCACCCACCTCTAGGCACTGGGTGATTCAGAGTTGATCGTTAAGCAGGTCCAGAGCCAATACACTTGTCATGATAAAAGGCTGGCCGCATACTGCAACCAAGCATGGAGCCTCGTCAAAGATTTTGATGCCTTTGGCATCGAAATCATTCCCTAGAAAATAAACTACGTTATGAACACCCTTGCTATATCCACCAGCACCCTTGAGCCAATGGATGGTTCCTAGATCTGGAAGTTCTCTATTGAGATGGTCCCCACCCCGTCCATTCCAAACAATGTCACCCACTTTCAGGTCTTTGAGGATGATCAACACATTCTGGCCTTCATGTCCAATGTTGATGTTTTCGAGGACCAAATATTGGAAGAAAGAGATCACGAAGATACTAGGAAGGGTGAAGAAGATGATGGGATCATAGACTTGCTAACCAACACCATCCCTAAGGGGATGGTAGCGCTAGAACTTATCTTTAACTCGGACCCTCAGGGCTGGGAGAAGATATCATCCTCCTCTGAGGGAGGAAAATTCAAAAAAGTCAACATCAGCTAGGCCGGTGAAGAAAAATTTGTGCATATTGGAACCTCCTGCTCCCTAGAGGAGAAGGAGAAGATTCTCGCGGTTCCCTGAGAATACATTGATGTAATTGCATGGGAGTATGACAATCTCAAAACCTATGACACATCCATCATGACCCATACCATCCCATTGAAACCTGATGCTAAGCCCTTTTGGAAAAAGCAAAGACCGGTAAACCCACTAATCAAGCCTCTAATCCATTAGGAGGTTCAGAAACTGCTATCAGCCTGGATTATCTTTCCAATCTGGCACACAACTTGGGTTGCCAACCTCATTCCTTAAAGAAAGAAAAGTGGCGAGATTCACCTTTGTGTGGATTTTTGCAATTTGAACAAGGCATCTAAGAAGGATAATCACCCTCTCCCCTTGTTGGATGAGGTATTGCAAATCGTGAATGGATCTCAAATGATGTCCTTCTTGGATGGGTACTCCAGGTATAACCAGGTTATGGTTAAGTATGAAGATAGTGACAAAATGATGTTCACCACCAAGTGGGGAATGTTTGTGTACCAGAGGATGCCCTTTGGCCTGATCAACGCAGGGGCCACATTTCAAAAGGCTATGGACATTGCATTTGAGGGCCTAGTAAATTGGTGTATAATCATCTACATAGATGATTTGACTATCTTTTCTCGGGACAGGCGTGATCATTCCACCCACGTTGCCCAAATTTGTGAGAGATGTTGCCGGTATGGAATATCCCTCAACCCAAAGAAATGCATATTCGGGGTCATGTAAGGGAAGCTTCTTGGGCATATCATCTCTAAGAAGGGTATATCCATTGACCCTGAGAGAGTCAAAGTGCTGCTAAATCTATAGATGCCCAACAGTAAGAAGGAAATGAGATCTTTCTTTGGAAAGATAAACTTTGTCCGGCGGTTCATCACTGGATTTGCCAAGATAGTGAAACCACTCAATGAGATGATGAAGAAAGATACAAAGATTAATTGGAATCTAGAAGAAAAGTAGACATTCGTCCAGATTAAGAAAATGATTATGGAGGCACCAGTCTTAGATAGTCTAGACTATTCCCTCCCATTCCCCATATACTCCTTTGCTTCGCCGCATTCTGCCATGACAGTCTTGACCTAGAAAGTTGAAGGGGAAGAATGACCAATAGCTTTTATGAGCTCCCCTTTTAAGAACACCGAAGTTCAGTATTCATCTTTGGTAAAGTAGGCCTTTTCTCTCATCCGTGCCGTGAAGAAATTCTGGCATTACATTCTCTGGAGCAAAGTGTACGCTATCATCCTGGGCCAGGCTATTAAGTCTCTACTCCTATAGAGTGAACTGGGTGAACGACGAGGGAAATGGATGGCCATCCTCCAAAATTATGATTTGGAAATGCAACCCATGAACATAGTCCAAGGCCAGGGGCTATATAGAGAAAAGGAAGAAGGAACTCTAGACATCGAATGCTAAACTTATATAGTGGAGTCCATCACTCAAGATCCATGGTATACCAAGCTAGTATACTTATTGTTGAACAACAAATTCCCGGAGGGGCTACCCCCAAACAAATGTCGCGCCTTGCAGCTCAAAAGTGCACACTTCATGTTAAAAAATGGAATTCTTTTTCGTAGGAACTATGAAGGGATATACCTTCGGTGCATAGATAGGAACCAAGCTACAAAAATGATTAAAGAATTTCATGAGCAATTTGGAACCGGTCATGGCTCAACTGATGCCACTACCCATCAGATCCTCCAAGCCAGATACTATTGGCCCTGCATCTTTAAGGATGTCTATACTCACGTTAGGAAATGACATACCTGCCAAACAGTGACACATAGTGAGCGGAACCCGACCATGCCTTTGCAACCAGTCTTCGAAGCTAGGCCCTTTGCCCAATGGGCATTTGACTTCATCAGGGAAATCATCCCCAACCTGTCTATCAACCACTGGTACATTTTGACTGCTACCAATTATTGCACTTGGTGGTCTGACGCAATTCCTTGCAAAAACAACATGACAGATGTAGTTATTAAATTCTTGGAAGAAAACACAGTCACCCACTTTGGCATGCCATTTGATATAGTGTGTGACAATGGTCTGACAATTTCTTTAATGCAATTACTCGAATGGACATATGAAATAAAGATCACCTTGAGGTTCTCCAACAACTACTACCCCTAGGGTAATAGTGTGGAATCTACCAATAAAAAATTACTTGAGGTGATCAAACATCTGTTAGAACAAAACTCCCAGGACTGGCACCAAAAGCTTAGGTTTTCCCTTTGGGAAGATCGTATTAGAATAAAGGAAGCCCTCTTAACTTCCCCATTTCATCTAGTTTATTGCCAGAATCCAGTATTCCCATCAACTTACAAATCATTGTATTACAGTTTATGCAAGAATTCAACAACCGTGATAACATTGTGGAGGTTTGGCTTCTGAACCTAGTGCAAATGGAGGAACAAAGAGACACAACCCTTGAACATTTTGCACATCACCAAGCAGTAGTAAAATGATGGTTTGACCAAAGAGCTCAATATAAGACCTTTCAGATTTTGGACTTGGTCCTCTTGTGGGACAAAGCCCAGGAAAAAAAAGGAAAGCACACTAAGTTTCAACAGCTCTGGCTCAGACCATATCTGATAGCTGAGATCTACAGGGAAAATACTTATCACCTCAACACTATGACCAGAGAAGCCATCCCATTGCCTGTCAATGGGAAGTTTCTCAAGCACTACTTTGAATGAGGTAGGTGTTGAGTTTGTCCAAAATTGTATTATATGTAAAGTCCTTTCTTGTAAATATCTTTCCCAATGCTCCATTTGGAGTGCCTTGTCCCTATAAATAGTTTGTCATTCGTCCTCTAGGACCGCCTTTCCTTTTTTGTGTTTTCCTTTATTTTTGGCTTTCCTTTGTTTCCTTTTATTTTTTAGGTTCCCATCACATTGCCTTCTTCTTGTAGACAGGTATGCTTTGCATAACATCTAGTCTTTGGAATGGTACCTTATGCATTCTGGTGAATTTGGAATCCATTGTTAGCATGGTGGAATTTGTCCACACTCTAGAGTCATTTTGTAAGCACGGTAAAAGGTTATGAGTAATCTTCATCATATTCACATCTTGATAGTCCAGACATCAGTTAACACAAAATCTAAGAAGCAAGTAATCAGACACCTTGATGGGCAGATTGGTTGCACTGGTTGTTGACCAAGTCTGAAAATCATGAAAATATCCCAAGTCTAGAACATTCTCTCCTATTCGACAATTTAAAAGTGGATGGCAGGGTGAAAGAAGTTCCGCCGTTAAAACTAGCTAAGCTTAAGGTTCACGGTGGAAGAAGTACCGCCTTCCCATCTAGAAAAGAAAAGAAAAATAAAAGAACTGAAGAATAGAGAACTATGGTATCCAGGGGAAATTCACAGGATATGATGACTTTGGTTTGATGTACTCAGTGCCTCCTCTCTGACTCTCCCAGAGGTCATAGGCTTGGTTTTCTTTCAAAGCACACACTTCACAACTGATGAAAGACCAAAAGATTGAGTCATTGATGAGTCCAATTTTCTCAAACGCCTCACGCTTTGCAAGTAGAATGCTTCAAGTAAAGATTAATTATAGTTTTTCTAACCCAGGATTCTAAAGTTCTCAAATGCGCTAAGGCATTCATCCCAGATAGTCACCATTTGTTATGCCCTACATACCCATCCCTACCTTTTGTAGGCAAAATGTTGGGTCCCCCTTTTCACTTTTTCTTTTTTCCTTGTTTTCTTTTGTTTCCTTGTTTCCCTCCGGGATTTACTCCCACAAGGGTTGTTTTTCTTTTGCTTTTCTCTTCTTTTGTTTTCGAGACCCGGTCCCAGAGTTTGTTCATCCTTTTTGAGTCATCTAGATCCCAAACTCTAGGACTCTATGCCATCATGTCTTCTTTTGTTTTACCTATCACTTTCACATTTACCGTGATCAAAACACTTAGAGGGATTAAGGCGATTTAGAATGATTAAGTGCAAATTGCTTTTGGTAATTAACGACGTTCAAATAGCAGTAAGAAATGGTTATTTTGTGGTCAGTTCCAGGTGAACTAGCTAAAGAGTGCTTCCCGTGCTCACCTTCCTACCTTCCCCATGTTTCCAGGTAGGCCTTTTGGCTCTCTTCCCTCTATTTTCTATTTTCTGGTTTTTCTTGCTTTCTGTCTTTTTTTCTTTTTGTCTGGTTTTTGCCTCCTGTCTCTGGTTTTGCCCTTTTTCGCCTCCCATTGGTGGGATGGCTATGCTAGAGAGTTGTCTGCCCTCTATGTGGTTGTAGTTTAATTTAGCATTTGTATACTCTATATGACATTGTAAATATTTTGTACATTGTGTAGCTTTCTGTAATCTCCTATAAATATGCTTATTTTTGGTCGGCTTGCGAGTTGTGCTTCAACCCTCGTAGCCATTCGGACCTCTATATATTTTATGTATATTCCATGAATATCCTTCCTTTTGTGGCATGCTATCATGCTCCCTCACGACCAGACTAAATTGTTGAGCTTGTTAGAGAGGTATTCGCCATGGTTCAAACTCAACACCTCACCTATTCAAGCCATGATGACTTTCTCTCTCCCCTGTCATGTCGTCTTAATGGCAGGATTAATTTCCCATGAACAAGAATTCAAATCCCATCCCATATGGCATTTAATTCCCCCATGTAAGCCCACTTTTCGCTATTAAGAGCCTTTACACTGCCTATTGAGTGGCCACGTGATGACCCATGTTAGCCAAGTACGGCTCACTGTCGGTCATGTCGACAGCGGCTAGTTTTTTTAGACTTTGGGTGCTCAAAAGCCCCTGGGTTTTCATTCCATCTTGTCACCTAAACCAATGCCCCAGAGCCCCTGGGTGTTGATCAGAATCCAATCCTTGTTAACTCTAATATTCTGGGATTTTGATGCATGCTAACACTTTTGGACAGGTGTGAAATGGTGGTGAATTCCCTGGAGTCCCTAAAATATTATTTTTATCATATTATGTATTAATGGTTCTCTGGTCTTGAAGGTTGCAGATAGTTTGACCAAAATATCTGAAGTGATCACTCCTCCTGATAGCCCGGAGCTTCCAACTACCTCCACTCAGGCGGCTACAAATACTAAGGCCGAAAAGATGCTAGCCAAACTACTGCTAACCTCCAAATACCCGAGGGAGGGTGTTCTCATGGGGTCCAAGGTGGACTCCAAGTTGCAGGAAATAACAGACACAAATCCCAGACTATGGACTGAAATGAAGGGCTTAGTCCAAGCCATTTACCAATAGAAGATCGTCAGAGATGATATGGCCAAACACATGGCCGCCTCTGGGATTATCAAAGCTGCAAGATTTATCTGCTTGGTGAAAGAACCATAGCTGATACTCCAACTGGCAACGCTCTATAATGCCCCCACCCAGGTTGTCTTTCTCGCTGATCCTCGGCCACTACACTATCAGGCACCCATCATTAATATTGACGCGGCTACTTTTGCTTCGGGGCTGGGGATCCCCCAATTCAAGGGAGCCATTACTCTCTCCTGGTCCACATTATTAAAGGAATTTGGGGAAGCTTCCCTTCTCTCACAGCAACATCTCAACATTCACTGGCTAAAGTCTCCGAGAAGGGACTATAAAAAGATGAAGCTGGAGATTCCTTGTGGGGATTTTAAAGAATGTATCTAGGCATGGATTATATTTCTATGCAGGCTCTTTGGAGAGCCCCATGCCTGGGAATTTTTGGTGTGGATGTACTACTTTCTCTACTACATCACCACCTGCAGTCAAACCTTCAACTGGGTGGCTATCATCACCAACCATGTAGACGCACAGCTAAAAAGTGTCCTCCAGACTTCAAAGTTCTACATGACATCTTATGTACTGTGGGCACTGGCCCAACAAAGACCTTCTTTTTAGGGTTTTCAGATAGTGGGCATTCTCAGGAATGGACCCAGCCAGTTGGTGCCATAGGATCATTATCCTGAGATTCAATGGGAACTTAGCTTCCCAAATTTTTGCAGGGTAAATGATGCATTCATTTACTAGAACATTTTGACACTTACTCAGGACACTAGGTACCAGTTGTCATAGGAGGTGATGAACCTGGTAAGCACTTACGACAATTACTTCATTCAATTCTAACAGCATACATACAGTCGGGTGACCGGCTTCTCTGGGAAACCCTATCTACTCCCTCGATATTGCGGGGATAAAATCATTCTTTTGGAGTACTGCAGACAAATTCTAGAGCTGCATGCCATCTTCACATTGAAGAAGGTTACCAATGTCCCATTCCCAATCTCTTGTGGGAACTATTCTTGCACCCTTTTCATGGCAAAGGAAGCCAACAATGAACTAAAGAGTCTGGGACTGGTGAAATTCCACCATACGAGAAGCAATTTTGATCCGCTGGGTAAGATAGCAACGACGCTTCCCCGAACATCCCCACCACATATAAATGATGTTGAAGATTTCTAGGCAGATTTCCAAGATATTTTTGATCTCCGGTCCTGCTAGCATTCGCGAATGTCCAAAGGCTTGATGAAAGCCCTTGACCTTCGGGGTTTCCCAAAGGGTTTTTCAGACGACAGACCTCTGGAGGACCAATTGTACAAAGAACAGGGGATGGATAAGTTATATCTCCCTCTGGTGGATTGGGGAACCCTGGAGGACTTAACAATCGAGGGGGTATGCCACCCCATTATAGATAATAGTCACAAATATTTTGAGCGGGTGTGTCCAAAGAGCACCTGAAAAGGGCCAATTTTTCAGAGGTCTGCTTCGACCTTCGAAGCCGCAGGACCCAACAAAAGAAAGGGAACAGAGAAAGAAGGTACCCCATCCCAAGTGCCTCCCAAGGGTCCACTCCCCATGATGACACAGATATAAGAACAAATAGAGGCATCGAGGCTGACAAGCCAGAAGATAAGTGCACAACTTTCCTGCGGCCTCCTCGCAACTCTAGTAGCATCTGCTTGCCCGACGGGATCCCCATCATTGGAAACACTAATGATAAGGTAGATGTTTGCTGAGGTAGAGTCTAAAAATATTCTAGATGTTGGGGCTGCACTACAAAGAAAGAAGAATCAGAAGGTAAACCCTACTCGAAGCACAGGTGCGGGCCTCGGTATGCCTAATGTTCCCATAGTAGACGTCAGTTCAGATTCCCCCAAATTGAATGATATTTCAGATACCTCTCCCCGTATGATGACTTTGATGATATCTTTAGTACAGATGAGCTTATGAACCTGCATGGGGATATAGATCACGCGATGGAAGAAATCGCCGCCCAGGAAAAGGAAGAGATCCCCACTGAAAAGGAAGTCCCGGAGAAAGAAGTTGCCACAGAGCAGGTTGACCGGGAAGAAGCACAAAAGGAGCCTGGGTGGGAGGAAACACTAGTCTAGGAGATCGAGAAGGAACCAAGGCAAATAATAGATGAGAAACCAATGACTGGGGAAACTGGACGCATGGGATCAACTTTACCCCTAATCGTCACACTCCAGATGCCTTCGGTTACTCTGGGTGACCAATTGCCCCAAAGTACATTCGATGAGGTGATCACAGCAGCCCAAACGTTGAACCTATGCTACATGCCTCTGCCACCTCTGGAAGATGTTCCAATGGAGGAAGATATCCCAGAGAAGGATGCCAAAGAAGAAGAAGAACAATAGTAGGATGAGGGGATAATCCCTAAGGATATGAATGTTGATTCGCTCGATGCTGAGAAGGATGAGGAAATCCCTGATGATATATGTGATGCTGATACCAGTGGAGAAGAAATCCTAGACATCACAAAAGAGGACGCTAGTAGGGAAGAAAAGACTGAGGCCCCCGGAGAGAAAGAAAAGGAACAGGAATAGGAGGAGGAAAAGGAGAAAGAGCTCGATGACACTGTAGATACTGGGAATGCACCACCAGACACCGGAGGGAGTCCCAACACCTAGGCCTTGGTTGCAAAACTTCTCTAGCTGCCATAATGGCTGGTGAAATCTAGAAAGAGGAAGGTCGCAGTGGCAGCAATAGGGGTTCCACTCTCCTTGGTCGAAATGATGGCCCAAAACAAGAGGCCAAAAATCCTAAAAAGGCCTGGACAGTCTATACCTTTTGGACTGGTCCAGAATGAAGTACAGTTGCAACATCGCAACACCTCCCCCAGATATAGATGCGATGGTGGTAAGAGCCAAAGATTATATAATCACGAAAGTGCCTCTAGGGAGGAGAGATAAGCAGGGAGAATTGGACTTGCTATGAGAGGAAACCTAGGCAATAGAAGCCTAGTATAATAAACAGGCTCAGAAGTTGAAGGAGGAAAGAAAAAACAATAAGAATCTCCTTGAACTTCTGACAGAACTTACACAACCCCTGGCTGAGATCCATCTGGAAGCTTCCACCTCCAGACTACCGCTTGCACAGGGTGACGTGGATACTCTAAGGGCCATGAGGAAGAAGGCCCAGGATGTGGATAGGTGGATCACCGATCAAATAATGAACGTAAGGTAATTTCTAGTGGTATCGCTCTTGGATCTTTACCAGATCAACAATCTCTTGAATCAGGTGAACATCTTCGATGTCTTGTGGGAGGGAGACTTAGAGAAATATGAAGGATGGAAGACCAGGTTGGACGAAGTCTTCAACTCTAGGGAAGAGGCCATCACAAAAATAATAATTTTGGGGGAGGAATCATTTAAGTCCCTCCGGGCCCAATACTCCAGAATTGGCCTCAATATCGAGGTATGCAAACAACTAGTTAAGGCCCTAAGAGAGAAAGTAACTGCGATCTGGTACCCTTTGGGCCTATTTAAAGCATTTGTTGTAAGAGTGTCACAAGTCAACACCTTTACCATTGGAATGTGCGCCCTAGAGGATTATGTCCTCAGTAAGTATGATGAGCTAATGGAGTCTCTATATCACTCGGTCGGGGAATTCGATAGAGGAAAGCTATCAAGAATATCTAAGATGATGTTCCAGGCTCATGACACCATAAAAATAGTAGATGAATTCCAGAATGGGTCTGGATAAGTTGTGGAGAAGTTTGAAGCTATCCTCGACCAGTGGAATAGAATTAAGGACATAGATGAGGATGGAATCAGCCAATTTTTGGAGGCATTTAAGAATAGTAAAGGGAAATAAAATTATCCAAATTCTGGGGATTATCACCAATAGGCTGTATTATTTTACATTCATTATTTTTAAGCGTAAGCTCCCAGATATTAGAGTCCCGGAGCCAACACTTTTTTATTCGTTTGGTGATCCGCGTCGAGGTTCCCTAGAGTCGAGTGATCATTATCAGGTAGCTAATAGGGTGTCATAAAGTAGGTGACTCTAGCAAGGTACGTCATCTTGAGGGATGGTCTTGACAGATGGTCTTCCCAAGGCACCATTCCAACATTAAACACCTGGTGCATCGAAGATAGCGAGGCACTTTTACATTGATGAGGTATGTAGCCTCAAGTTTCGGAGAGATTGGATTTCTTCTTTTCTCCCTCCAGCACTCTTCTCGATGCTGATTCTTCCATACCTCTCTTCTTGTCTTATTCTTCTGACATGTCAGACCTCTGTTCTTCTTAAGGTTGTTGTAACATGGTGCAGGTAGTACTGGCCATCGGATATTGTATTTTATTGTTGAGTTAAAGTTAGATTAGGTTAACTTTAGGGCAAGTATGTATATAAATAACAAGTCTGACCTCATTCCAGGGGTCGGCGAAATTGATGATTTTGCTGTCCATAGTAATATCATTTCAACATTTCATTTCTTGTAGTTGTAGAGCTCAATGACCAGTAGTTCTTTGTAGTTCTTTGTAGATAGATTCTCTCTTGGAGCTGTTGATGTACACACCAATGCTGCTGGAAAACTTGTTAATGAAGAAAGAAGAGTTTTGGTAATGAATTTGTTAGCATTCTGATCTTTGGATTAACATTCTTTTATGTTGTATGTTTCTGATGTCCCTTTCTCTAATGTTTTAAGTAGATTAACAATCTCTTTCCCTCTCTCTATTGAATATGTATGAACTGATGGTTCTGCATGCATTCAGTATTTAGTGTAGTATGTTAGAGCATGGTTGATGTTTTGAATGTATTGGCATAACTATTAGTAGAATAAATACTCCTAACTCTGGAATATCTTTTGAAGTTTATTTGGTTAACTAATGTGTGCTTGCAGGAAACCCCAACTTAACAAAATCTTTGGAGAAGATGAGCCAAGAAAACTAGCTATCCCCTCGAACAAAAGAGTCACACACCCAACTTAGCTCCCGCACTGTCGAGACCCGACTCTCAGGTGCTTGAAGGCCTGGAGAATTTATTCCCTGGACAACCTTTACAAGCAAAGTTGGCCGGTACCTTGGTACCCACTAACAACTTGCATCTTTTGGCGAACCGGTCACAATGACCTGTCAAAAAAATCTCAAAACTCTTTGGAACCTTGTCTTCTTCCACTAGACATGCCTCTTCCCCTACTTCCAAAATCTATTTTTCCTCTCCCTCTACCACTTTGATCTTGTTTTGTCTTGAATATCTCCTCAACTTTCAATGCTAATTGATAACATTTATGTACTATGGTAGGGCTACTCAAATTGAGTTCATCTTGTATTGTTACTCTCAACCCTTATATGTATCTTTCAAGTTTTACACATTCAACCTCTACCAACTTGGATTTCATGACAAGCCTATGAAATTATTCAGTGTAACTTGAGACATCTAATTATTTCTGCCTCAAACTCATCCTCCTCTTATGAATTTGAACTTCATAACCTTCAGGGATGTATGCCTCTCTGAGAAAGGCTACCATCCTCTTCCAAGTAGTTATTTTCTTCTTACCATCCTTCACCCTTTTATATTGAGTGAAATTAAACCATGTGAGTGTAGATACCTTCAAATTTGACTTTTCAATCTTCACCCTTTGATTCTCAAGGATATCTTCATAGTCAAAGAAACTTTTGAGAGGATCGACACAATCCATCACTACATCAGGTTCCATCTTCCCACTATACATGGGCAGATCTAGTTTGACATCCATTGTTATTCTTTCCATGGACTTCAAGGTCTTCAAGAGTAGCCTCTGATCTATAGGAACCTCTTCCTCTTCCTTCTCAAGTGGTTCTTCTTCACTCCCTTCCTCAACTTCATCATATTTTCCACCACCCTCCCTATCAACCTTCCCTTTGAGTCTTTCCACTTCTCTTCTCAAATATTTGTTCTGTACCATTGTTTTCTCTCACAATCCTTTCAAGCTCTACATTTTTGATCCTTGATGGGATCTCAGAGTCTCCTTCATTTGAAAATTTGGTTCTCAATCCTTCTCCTAAGGATCTTTCTTTCTCTGATACCACTTAATGCAGAGCTCTAGACCTCTAACAACTTGAATCAAATTATAATTCTTTGCTTGATTCAATCAAGCCCTCCTACCCCTTTCACTTGGAGTATCTAATACCATATCCCTACACCTTTAAGTGTCTCCTTCCTTTTTCACCAACTCATCAAATCATATACCCCATAACCCCTTACGGATTTTCTCTCTATTTCATACATCTCCTTGTGGTGATGCACTCTTGTTCACCTAGTGTCCCTAATACACCTTCCTTGTTAAACGTCACTCCAATATATTTCCAAGCCTTTGAGTATGTCACACATGCCAAAAACACACCTTTTAAACCCCTCAAATTAACCAAACCACTCCTCTGGTCCAATTCCATCCAACACTCAAACCATCTTATTTTGCATTGTCTCCTACTAGCCCTTCCTTAACACCTTTTTGGATTTTGTGTCCAAAAATTCCAAAGGACATATCAAAGTAATAGCATATCCTTACTTTAATTTTTGGGGAAGAAATTTTCCCAGGAGGACAGGTCTTGGATCCTCAAACAACTCCATTGACTTGGAAATCCTCTCCTATGCCTTAGAGGCCTAATTGAAGCCCTCAAAGAAGGAAGTGTGTTATAAACATGGATTTTTTTCAAACTGATCATGTGGAAATCTAGGGTGACTTGAAATAATTATTCTCCTCCAATATTAGGCTTTGATTCAAGGCCAATCAAAAGTTATGGGGTCTTCTATCTCCAATTCAATTTGCTCTGCCAGTCACATTGAGATGTCCGGATAGGGTTTTAGATATTTCTCTTCAGAACTGAAACTAAATGATCTAAGACCAAATGAAAAGTAAATTAAACTCCTATATCTATCTTTTAAACCTGGTTTGGAAGATTTCCAACAGTTACATTGGGAGATATGAGGATTTGATGTTGAAAAACCTACTTTTCTTTAAAACAACGACTCGAAATGATTGTGACACAATTTCTCCCTTATTTAAACAACTCAAGACCTCTCATTTTTTGAAAATGGAAGCTATGGAATTTATCCAAATTCCTATCAGTTTATATTTTTCATTTGAATCCGTATATGATCAAACACAACCAAACACAGTCAATTACACGGTAAAAATGTAGTTTCTCATTCAAATTTTGCAATTCCTTCATACAAATCACTTCAAAAACCCTTGTAATGATTTTTTCCATAGTTTTATATGATTTCCCATTAGTTAAACTAACTTTGGGTGGTTATGAATGTTGGGTAACAATTTTTCAAAAATTTGCTATCAACAACTTTTGTTGCAAACAATGTTGTTGACAACATTTGACAACTTTTGCAAAACTTGCAAAACTACTTCCTAGGAACTAAAATAGGTTTATTTCAAAAAGAGATGATGATAATAACATCAATTTAACCTATCCTAACATGAATCTACCCAACCCATGTCCAATTTACCATAGTTAGCCATAGGATTTATAACTCATCCTAGGTCACTAGGTCTTACAAATAGGACTTATTACAATGCTTAGGATCTCTTGACCCCCCTTGGAACTTGGATAACCAAAACACATATAAAAAAATTCATGGAGGTCCTCCTAAAACCTCACCATATTCTTTGTCTTTTTCTTTCTCAAGGGGTTCTCCTGCACTAGTTCTCTCATAGGATGTTGATAGGACAATGTTGTAGAACCAATGTCTGAGATGTGTACAAACTCAACAATCACAAAACTTAGTGTAGTTGTAGGACTAAATCAATAAAATAAATGGTTATTATATGCTCAACAACTTGTTCAATATGTAAGTTCTCACACAGTCAAGAACAATGGAAAACAGAGACAGTCAGATTAATCTATGGTCAAATTGGTTTTAAATGTAATGTTATAGGCCCATTACTTGGATGTTCGTCAGCTCACACAACCATTATCACACTACCAACACAATAGGCTCATTATTTTATGTCTGTTAGCTCACACAACCAACACAATACCATGGAACACATATGATGGTCCAATCTTGAGGGAAAATTTTGCAACCCCTTGCACTATAACAAGATACTTGATTTAGAGATGAATCGGGTGGTTCTTTGATTAACCGGGTTGTAGTAAGGTCCATGGCATCTACCCAATCATTTTGTATGTGTGTGAGACACTTAAGTTTCTAGTTGACCATGCTATCTACTTAGGGATATTCATGTGATCCATACTATCATCAACACACCTTGCCCGAGCTTGGTTATATTGATACAATTCTGGGATTTATCCCATGTCTCATTTATATATTGGTTAGAAGGATTTACCAGTTTGAGATCATCCTCTAAGGAAGAAGTGCATTCCCCAAAAATGCCTCTACAAAAGTAAAAAGGTTAATCAATTAAGAACCAAAGACTCAAAACACATGTTTAATTGATTAAGAACTAAAAAAGACAAATCTTTGCTAATCTAAATCATTCATACAAGCACATGGGCTCATTTTAATAACTAAAGGGTATATGCACGAAGGTGAAACACCAAAAAGGTGCCAAAATCCTTTTTGGTCCCCAAAAGAGTATAGTGCATACACACTAAAGTGCGTATATGCTATGGCTTGGATTTCCCTAAAGGCAATTAAACCTTCTAAAACCTTTCAAAAAGGCAATTAAAATCCAACATGCCCTGCCAGACCAATTATAGCGCCACGATAATACATAAAATGTAACCACTTAAGTTATATTTTATGTATATACTTTAGGATGGTTGAGAGTGATTTCAGCTTCATAGGAGTTAAGATAAAGATTCTGGATTTTGAGGGTTTTTAGGAAATTTTATACTTCGCCAAATTTCAGGAATCAACACATTATCTTCAGCATGATTCTCAGTGGACTATTGATTGTAACCTTAAGCCCTTCACTTGTGCATGATTATTTCAATATTTTTTCTCATTGTATTATTTATGCTATGGTTAGTTTGGTAATTGACATGTATATTTAACCATGTTAGGAGAGAGAGAGAGAGAGAGAGAGAGAGAGACCCCTTAGGACACCTTAGGACCCCTTACCATACATCTTAGGGTTCGTAAAGGGTCCTAATGGGTCATAAGGTGTTCTAGGACATGATAATGTGTCATGGGAACCCTTAAGACCAGCAACAAATCCATAGGACCCCTTACCATTCATTAGTGTATGGTAAGGGGTCGTAATGGGTCTAAGGGGTCCTAGGACACATTAATGTGTCCGAGGACCCCTTAACAACCCTTACAACCCCTAATATATATAGAGAGGATTCTTCAAGAGCCCTAAGGAATCATAAGGGGTCCTAGGAGACATTTTTATGTCTTAGGAACCTTTATGACCCATTAGGACACCTTAGGACCCCTTTTAATACATCTTATGGGTCATAAAAGGTCATAAGGGGTCATAAGGGGATCTACAACATGCCAAAATGTCTAAGGACCCCTTAAGACCACTTACAACCCCTTAGGACCCCTTAACAACCCTTATTATCCATAAGATGTAGAGATGGGTCCTAGAGCGTCATAAGGGGTCCTAGGACACATTAACATTACTTAGGACCAATTATGACCCCTTAGGACCCCTTACCATACATCTTAGGGGTCCTAAAGAGTTGCAATGGTTCATAAGGGGTCTTATGACACATTAATGTGTCATAGGACCCCTTAAGACCCCTTAACAACCCTTACAACCCCTAAGATGTAGAGAAGGGTCTTCAATGATCCTAAATGATCATAAGGCATCCTAGGACACATTAATGTGTCCTAGAACCACTTATGACCCCTTAAGACACCTTAGGACCCCTTACCATACATTTTAGGTGTTGTAAAGGGTCGTAAGGGGTCATAAGGGGTTTTAGGACATGTTAATGTGTCATATGACCCCTTAAAACCACTTTAAATCCCTTAGGACTCCTTGCAATTCATTAGTGTATGGTAGGGGTTCTAAGGGGTTCTAAGGGGTCCTGGGACACATTAAATGTGTCCTAGGAACCCTTAAAAATCCTTAAGACCCCTAAGATGTAGAGATATGGTTCTTCAAGGGCCCTAAGGAGTCATAAGGGGTCTTAGGACCCCTTATGACCAATTAGGACACCTTAGGAACCCTTATCATACATTTTAGTGGTCTTAAAGGGTTCTAAGGGGTCATAAGGGGTGTTAGGACACGTTAATATGTACTAGGATAAGACCATTTACAACCTCTTAAGGCTCCTTAATAACCTTTATGAGCCCTAAGATGTAGAGAGAGGGGTCCTAGAGGGTCCTAAGAGGTCATAAGGGCTTCAAGGACACATTAACATTTCCTAGGACCCCTTATGACCCCTTACCATACATCTTAGGGGTCCTAAAGGGTCGCAATGGGTCATAGCGGGTCCTAGGATACATTAATGTGTCTTGGGACCCCTTAAGACCCCTTAAGACCCCTTAACAACTCTTACAACCCCTAAGATGTAGAGAGGGGTCTTCAATGATCCTAAGTTAATGTGTCTTGGGACAACATATGACCCCTTAGGACACCTTAGGACCCCTTACCATACATCTTAGGTGTCGTAAAGGATCCTAAGGGGTCATAAGGGTTCTAGGACATGTTAATATGTCATATGACCCCTTAAGACCACTTATAAGCCCTTAGGACTCCTTACAATTCATTAGTGTATGGTAAGGGGTCCTAAGGGGTCATAGGGGTTATAAGGGGTCCTAGGACACTATAATGTGTCCTATGACCCCTTAACAACCCTTACGACCCCTAAGAGTTAGAGAGAGGGATCTTCAAGGATTCTAAGGGGTCATAAGGGGTTGTAGGACACATTAATGTGTCCTCTAACCCCCTATAAACCCTTAAGACCCCTTATCATATATTTTAGTGGGTCCTAAAGGATTGTAAGGGGTCATAAGGTATCCTACAACACACTAATGTTTCTTAGGACCCCTTATGACCCCTTAACATTCATTAGTGTATGGTAAGGGGTCTTAAGGGGTCTAAGGGGTCATGGGACACATTAATGTGTGGATTGTGATTCCTTAAAGACCCTTAAGACCCATAACATGTAGAGAGAGGGGTCTAAAAGGGTCATAAGGGGTCCTTGAACACATTAATGTGTCTTAGGACCCCTTATGACCCCTTATGACCCTTTATGACCCCTTTGGATACCTTACGACACCTTAACACACATCTTAGGGGTATTAAATGGTCATAAGGGGTTCTAGTGTGTCCTAGGACCCATTAAGACCTCTTATGATCCCTTACCATACATTAGTGTATGGTAAAGGGTCCTAGCAGGTGTTATGGCATTCTATGACATATTAATGTGTCATAGGATATGTTAAGAGCTCTTACAACACCTAAGATGTAGAGAGAGGGGTCTTAAAGGGTACTAAGGGGTCATAAGGGCTCCTATGACATATTAAAGTGTCCTAGGATCCCTAAACCTACATATTAGTGGTGCTAAAGAGTCCTAAGGGTTCATAATGGGTCCTAGAACACATAGAACACATTAATGTGTTCTAGGATCTCGTATGACTCCTTAGGACCAATTACCATACATCTTAAGGGTCCTAAAAGGTCGTAAGGGATAATAAGGGGTCCTATGACACATTAATGTGTCCTAAGACCCCTTACAATGCCTTGGGACACATGGTCATTCACTACTGTATGGTAAGGAATTCTAAGGGGTTGTAATGGGTCTAAGGGGTCCTATGACACATTAATGTGTCATAGGACACCTTAACAACCCTTATAACCCTTAACATGTAGAGAGAGGAGTCTTTAAGGGTCCTAAAGGGTCATAAGGGGTCCTAGGACACTTAATGTGTCCTAGGACCCCTTTTGACCCTTATTACACCTTATGAACCCTTACCATACATATTAGGTGTCTTAAAGGCTATTAATGGGTCATAAGGTGTTTTAAGACACATTAATGTGTCCTAGCATCCCTTAAGGCCACTTACAAACTTTTAGGACCCTTTACCATTCATTAGTGTATGGTAAGGCGTTGTAAGGGGTGTAAGGGGTATAAGGGCCCTTAACAACCCTTACAACCCCAAATATGTAGAGAGAGGGTTCTTTAAGGGCCCTAAATAGTCATAAGGGATCCTAGGACACATTAATATGTCTTAGGAACCCTTGTGACCCATTAGGACACCTTATGACCCGTTATCATACATCTTAGGGTTGTAAAGCGTCCTATGGGATTCTAGGACATGTTAATATGTCCTGGGACCCATTAAGACCACTTAAAATCCTTAGGAGCCCTTGAAAAACCTTATGATCCCTAAGATGTAGTGAGAGGGGTCCTGGAGGGTCCTAAGGGGTCATAAATGGTCCTAGGACATAATAACATGCCCTAGGGTCCTAAGGGATCATAACAAGTTCTAGCACATGTTAATGTTTCATATGACCCCTTAAGACCATGTACGAGCCCTTAGGACTCCTTATAATTCATTAGTGTATGGTAAGGGGTCCTAAGGGATCACATGGGTTCTAAGGGTTCCTAAGACACATTATTGTGTCCTACAACCCCTTAACGACCCTTACAACCCCTTAGATGTAGAGAGAGGGATTTTCAAGGGTCCTAAGGGGTCATAAGGGGTTGTAGGACACATTAATGTGTCCTACGACCCCTTATGACTCCGTAGGACCCCTTTTCATACATCTTAGGGGTCATAAATGGTTGTAAGGGGTAATAAGGGATCCTACAACACATTAATGTGTCTTAGGATCCATTAAGACCACTTACAACCCCTTAAAATTTGTTAGTGTATGGTAAGGGGTCTAAGAGGTCTTGTGACACATTAATATGTGGACTTTGACCCCTTAAAGACCCTTACAACCCCTAATGCATAGAGAGAGCAGTCTTAAAGGGTTATAAGGGGTCATAGGACACATTAATGTGTCCTAGGATCCCTTACAACACCTTACGACACTGTACCATACATATTAGGGGTATTAAAGGGTCATAAGAGGTTCTAGGACACATTAATGTGTCTTAAGACCCCTTATGACCCCTTACCATACATTAGTGTATGGTTAGGGGTCATAAGGGGTGTTAGGGAGTCCTAGAACCCTTTAGCACCCCTATTGTGTCCTAGGACCCATTAAAAACCCTTACAACACCTAAGATGTAGACAGAGGAGTCTCAAAGGGTACTAAGGGGTCATAAGGGGTCCAACAACATATTAAGGTGTCTTAGGACCCCTTACCCTACATATTAGGGGTGATAAAGGGTTATAATGGGTCATAAGGTGTCTTAGGATACATTTATGTGCTCTAGGACCCCTTATGACCCCTTAGGACCAATTACCATACATATTAAGGGTCATAAATGGTCGTAAGGGGTTTTATAACACATTAATGTGTCTTAAGACCCCTTACAACCCCTTATGACACATTACCATTCACTAGTGTATGGTAAGACATCCTAAGAGGTCTATGGGGTCCCAAGACACATTAATGTGTCATAAGACACCGTAACAACCTTTATGGCCCTTAAGATGCAAAGATAAGGGTCATAAGGGGTCCTAGGATATATTAATGTGTCCTAGGACCCCTTTTGACCCTTAAGACACCTTAGGACCCCTTACCTTGCATCTTATGGGTTGTAAAGGATCTTAAGGGGTCATAAGGGGTTCTAAGACACATTAATGTGTCATAGGATCCCTTAAGACCACTTGTGAGCTCTTAGAACCCCTTACCATTCATTAGTGTATGGTAAGGGGTTCTAAGGGGCCGTAAGGGGTATAAGGGGTCATAGGGAACATTAATGTGTCTTAGGACCCCTTAACAACCCTTATGACCCATAATATGTAGAGAGAGGTGTAGTCAAGGGTCCTAAGGGGTGATAAGGGGTCCAAGGACACATTAATATCTCTTAAAATCCCTTATGACCTCTTAGGACACCTTACGACCCCTTATCATACATCTTAGGGATCTTAAAGGGTCTTAAAGGGTCATAAGGGGTTATAGGACACATTAATGTGTTCTATACCAGCTTAAGACCCCTTACAACCTCTTACCATACATTAGTGTATGGTAAGGGGTCCTAAGGGGTCTTAAGAGGTCCTAGGACACATTGATGTGTTATAGGTCACGTTAACAACCCTTATGACACATAAGATGTAGAGAGAGGAGTTATAAAGGGTACTAAGGGGTCATTAGGGGTCCTATGACACATTAATTTGTCCTAGGACCCCTTATAATCACTTATAACCCCTTATCCTATATTTTAGGCGTGCTAAAGGGTCTTAAGGGGTCATAAGGGGTTCTACAACAAATAAATGTGTCATAGGACCCCATACCATGTATTAGTGTATGGTAAGGGGTCCAATGGGGTCTTAAAGGGTCCTACAACATAGTAATGTGTCCTAGGACACCTTAAGACCACCGAGGACCCCTTAGGACCCCTTAATATTCATTAATTTATTGTAAAAGGGTCTTGAGGGGTCCTACAACACAATAATGTGTCCCTGGACCCCTTAAGACCACTGACGACCCCTTATCACCCCTTACCATTCATTAGTGTATGGTAAGGTGTCCTAAGGGGTTGTAAGGGGTCTAAGGGGTCCTAAGACACATTAAAAACCCTTACAACCCCTAGTATTTAGAGAGAGGGGTCCTTGAGGGTAATAAGGGGTTGTACGACACATTAATTTGTCCTAGGATCCCTTATGACCCCTTAGGACCCCTTATGATACATCTTAGGTGTCTTAAAAGTTTGTAAGGGGTCATGAAGGCTCTTAGGACACATTAATGTGTCTTAAGACCCCTTAAGACCCCTTAGTATCATTTACCATTAATTACTATATGGTAAGGGGTCCTAGGGGATTGTAAGGGGTCTAAGGGGTCTAAGGACACATTAATGTGTCATAGGACCTCTTAACAATCCTACGACCCCTAAGATGTAGAGAGAGGGTTCCTAGAAGGTCCTAAGGGGTGTTACAACAAATTTATGTGTCCTAGGACCCCTTACCATGCATCTTAGGGGTCCTAAAGGGTCATCAAAGATTGTAAAGGGTTGTAAGGGGTCATAAGGGGTCCTAAGACACATTAATGTGTTTTAGGACCACTTACCATTAATTAGTGCATGGTAGGGGGTAATGGGACATATTAATGTGTCCTTGGACCCATTAACAATCCTTATGACCCTTAAGATGTAGAGAGAGGGCTCCTAAGGGGTTGTAATGGGTCCCCACCTTCTCTCTCTCTCTCTAATAAGTCCTATGACAATTAATGTGTTCTAAGGGGTCCTAATGGGTCGTAATGGGTCCTAAGGTTCCTAGGACCACTTAGAACCCATTAGAGCCCCTTAGGAAACATTAGGACATATTAGAGCCCATTTATGTGTCCTACGATGATTAATGCATCCTAAGCGGTCCTAAGACGTCCTAATGGGTCCTAATGTGTCCTAAGGGGTAGTAATGGGTCCTAAAGGTTCATAGGACCACTTAGGACCCATTATTAACCCTTATGATACATTAGAACCACTTAGAACTCTAAAGAGTGTCATGCGGTGATTAATGCTCTCTCTCTAATGCAGAGGGTTAGGTGTGATGATGAAACAAGGTTTCTAGTGTAAGTGTACCCTTAGAATTCAAATACCTAAATTTTAAAAGATGACCCAAGAAACTCTCCCAAATGAATGGATAAGATGTTCTTAGGATATTTATAACAAAGACTAATCAATGAAATAGTCAACAACCCCACCCAACACTTACACCTTTAAAAAAATCCTATAAAGATTAATCTCTATTACCACATAAGATGAGTAACAGTACATGGAGAGAAACAATGTATGTCGAGCCCTCCAGAGAATGAGCTCCTTCCAACGACCGAGCCCTTCGGCCAACACTGCGACTGAGCAACACTTCACCACTAAGATGTAGGGCTTTCTAAATCTCCTACTTCCCAAAACTTCTAACACTAACCACTGAAGGATTCACCATGTCATTTTCATTTTAAGACAACCCAAATCATAAGACATACACTTCCTTAAGGTAGATTGTTGGTTGTTGCTCCAATCCAAGCAATTCCAACCCTTCACAACCTTCAAACTTTGGTGATCACCTTCTCAAACTTACTTATCTGCAAAACCTCATGTTAAAATCATAATGTACATGTTAATTCAAGACCATTCCATGAGAAACACATTGGAAACATCCATGGAGTGGTCACATTCCTTCACAAAATTAGAATATATAAGGAAAACCAGTACTTCAAAAGTACAGTCAGTATAAAGGATGTAAATCTGAGACTATTGGATCCTCAAAACATTTAATCTGATTCTAAATGATGTTATTTATATCCATGAAGCATTATTAATCCAATGGAACTTCTAAGAAACCAAATTCATGTAGTGAAAAGAAAAGAAATTGTTAAAATTCTGGGTTTTACTGCACTTTTTGATAATAATCCATACAATGGCGTCTCCCCCCTTCACAAAATCATTGAAACCCATCTTATAAACTCCCTAAAAACTACACCCAACCAATTTGGATTGGTTACATGCCTTATTTAAGCCGTTAAAATCCCTAAAACCATTTTCCCACCAATTTGCTAACTAGCCGTTACATTTCAAACTTAAATTTTTTAAATTAGGGAAATGGCTTAGTTACTTAGTAATTTCAAAACCATTGACACTTATGGATTCCAAATACCTTATTAAACACTCCTATACTCTCATATCCTATCATATTGTCATCAGTTTCAAGTTTTTAGTCCTAAGGTCCTTATTAGGACCTTCAGGACATTACATTCATTTATTACATTTATTACCCTTATACATTATGGGATTCAATACATTGAGATTGATTTCATCCCAAGAATTCATCTCTCCTCCATGCCTCCATGGTGTCTTCATCCTTTTCTCTATCTTCTTATGAGGTTCTCCTTCACCATACTCCCAAGAATGAAATCATTCTTTTCCCAAGGAGTATTCCTCTTCCATGTATCAGTTTGGTCATGCCTTGGCTTTATCTTCCTGTCAAAGACCCAGTAGTCTTCCAAGGTCACCTTCTTCCCATTTATCTAACCTATTTTCACATTACACAATTGGTTAGAAACAAAATATTTGGGTTGATTCCCTTTTCTAGGACATTGTTGTTGTTCAAGGGACTGCCTTCTTTCCCCCATGTTCTTCACCTACTGCCTCCACAACTGCGCTCCTTTAACCCTTATTCTTCTCCCCAAGAGGACAAATAATGGTCCCCACTTGCACACATTGCAATTCCAAAACTACCATATCACTAGGACTCTCTTTTTTTCATTTTATTTCCCATGGATAGTCATCTACTAACCAATATCATGGTGGATCCTCCCTTGCATAATCTGATCCCGAAAACACAATATGATCTTCTCTTTACCCTTATCCGCTAAAAATTTTATTTCATACTTTTTTTTTATCCTTATGCACCATGTAGGTGTTCAAATACCCATCATGCATGGTTCTTATTTCCCATTTCCATCATCTCCCTAAGATTATGTGTCCACAAGTCATGTCTATCACATCACACATAACATTATCATGATATGCACCAATTGAAAAGTCAACATAAACTTGCTCCTTAAACAAGAGATTTTGGTTTTCACTAACCCAAGTTGCATAGTACGGTCTAGGATGAGGAAACATCTTCAATTTCAACTTATTAACAACTTCATAAGCAACAAAATTTCTATGTGCACCAGAATATACTATTAACTTGCATACCTTACCCATTGTCAAACAATTGATTCTAAAAATGCTTACTTGTGGTGCTGGGTGAATTGGTTCTCCTCTTCCCATCAAAAGACACTCTCCTTCCTCTAGATAAATCAATGTAGACTCATCCTTCTCTTCTTATTCTTATGTGATTTTTTTTCTCTTATCCCTGGTTTGTTCTTGATCATTCCGCTTAGGACATTTGAATGATTGGTTCCCTACTTCATTACAATGAAAACACTTACCTGTGAAAGTACCACTTCCTCTTCCTCCTCCAAATATGCCACCTCTATTATTGTATCCACCTCTTTTATCTAATGTGGTTCCCTTTCCTTTATCCTTGTCATTTCTACTCTGAGAATCTACATTTGTTTTTCCACCTCTTCCTCTCATGGCTCCTTCTCCCCTATTGTTGTCTCTCAATACTCCTCTTCAACATATCCTCTTCTCTTCTTGCAAGATCAAAGCACTCTCCTAGGGTTTGTTAGAATGATTTAGAATAACTAAGAGGGGGGGTGAATCAATTATCCTTAGGTCCAAAAGTACCAATTAAACTTTCAATCACTTTCACCAACTTAGATCTACTAAAAAATCCACTCAGTCTCTATAACATATACTCAGTAACATAAAATTTTAGTTCAATTTCCTAATGTAATCAACTTGCAGAATATAAAATTCTTCACAGTACAACACATCAAATAAAATTCATACAAGTATGACAAAAGGATTTAACATGGAAACCCAATATGGGAAAAACCACCAGTAACATGCTACCAATTATTCACTCTTCTGAAGTGAGTTCTGTGAGGAGCCAACCCTGTTAAAGGTTATAAGACACACTGTTAAATGTGATCCTATTAAAGGATTTAATCACCATTTTAAAATTTATCCTTGTTAGAGGACTTAGATCATTCCATTATAATGTCACTTTGATTAAAGGATTTACAATACAGCTGTTAGATCAACCTTGTTTAAAAGGATTTTTCACTGATATAATGGTTATAAAGTAACAGTAATGTGATCTAAAACATACAACTCAATTTGCAAATACAAATCCACTTTCCTTCAAATGCTAACTCACTGACTGACATCTGTTGTCATCTCTATCACTCAAATCTGATTGGAAATCTATCAAGAAATCACCACTATGTAGTCCTGTACTTCTCTTCTCAGCCTTCTTTGCATTATACTTAGATTTTCCAGTCAACTAAATTAACCTCCATTGTCCATAACCTGCAATCAGGTTAATCTTATACCTCTCTGATCAGGTAGCTAGATCTTTTACCACTTAATTATCATCGTAGATCTTAGGGTTTGGTCAGATCCAATGAATCCTTCCAACATTTTGTTTGCCATCCACCTTGTATAATACATCCTGAAACTCATTGAATACATACATAAAAATGGCTAAACATATATTAAATGCTCATTTAATTCTCCACAATGATCATCCTTATCTTAAATATACTTCACATATCCCAATAAATCAACTATGTTGGCTAGGATCTCAAATCTTCCCCAAACTGTCAAAATACTGACACTCGGTCATCACTGTGTTCTTCTGCTCGGTCATTACTAGATAACTCAGTAATTTACTGACGCTCAATAAATATTGATGCTTAGTCGAAACTAAATTTTCTCTATATGTACTAACACTCGGTCGACACTCGCATCACTCAACACATACATAAGTTCCTTAATATTCTTCTTTGTAACTCGGTCAAGACTAAACTTGTAGTCTTCCAAACTTCACTTGGTGTTAAAGATAAACAACATATTACCTTACCAAGATGAAATCTCATTAAGTACCCATTGTAGCATCACATAACTCAACCATTTCACCAGGTCTTCTTATTATCTCCTATTTTCAAATCCTCTTCATAAATCAATTGATATGGCACTTTAGAAGATAGCAATTGTCTTACCATTTAAGGTTTGACATCAATGGAAATATAAAAATTATTTCAATAGTAGTTTCCAACAATAACCCTCTTTGGCATTGATGTAAAACACATGCAAACAAATCATGCAAGGTTACCAAACAATCCAAATAGTATGTTCTGTTAAAAAAAATTCATTAATGTCCTTAGCTTCATTATGATTCTCTCCATTACAAATATTAGCTCCCTCTTGGATAGATTTTTCTTTGTAGCTTATCTCCATCTGTGTCATTCTCCCTTAGAGTATATCTTTGTGTAATTCTCCCTCAATGTCATATCTCCCTTTACTGTCCAACCTTAAAATCTCCCTCTTTGACAACAATGCCAAAGACATACATCTTCACCATGTAGATATCTCTGTGTCAACTTTCTGACTTCTATGCTCCCTCTGTCATCTTGCTTATGACTGATCAACATCTTGTGCGTTACTCTTCATAGCTTTAGGAAACCAATTCCTTGATGTTGGTTTCTTGATGAACTATAACTAATTGAATGTTTGAAGATGTTAAGTTGATGATCACCAAGTAATAGAAAGTTGATGCAAGACATTAAATCAGTTATTGTATTGTATTGTATTTTCATTGATGTCAACTTGATATAATCTATATGGTCATGGAAATACTACCAAAGACTTCAAAGAACTGATGAATCAAAGGCTATGCTATCATTAATACATATAATTCAAGTATTCACAAGTGACAGTATACACTGATAGTCAGAGTAAATCAACAAGAGCAAAGTCACAATGTTACCTGATGAGAAAATGCACAGTATTACCGACAAGAAAAGTCACAATGTTACCCGATGAGCAAAGCACAGTATAACCTGACAGATGGAGACCCCAAAGAAAACTAAAGTCACACCGACAGAATAGTCAGTTATCACCGATGACTAACTCAAGTATTGACCGACAGAAAAAAGAGTTTAGAAATGACAAAATGCTTAGCTATCAAGAGCTAAAAATAGACTTAACTGATACTTATCATTTCTTTAATCGACAAGATAAAGCTAGAGATAAGTAAAGGATTCAAGGCTTCTTTTTCCAGTTGGAAAGAAGATCTCTATGAGATAAAACTAAAGTTTTTCCTTTAAATCTAATTGGCGAGAATTGTGGATCACGCTAAGATCAAGAAAGCCAAGAAATGGTGTAATCATGTCTATATAAAAGACAAGCTTATTCATTATGATTAAGGGGAGTAAAAAGAGAATAGATGCTAAAGAGACTCTAAAGGAGGAGAAAGTCTTCATTCAGACCTAATCAATCAAGCTGAGGAAAGAACTAAATTCTGCAGACACCGATGCACATTGTTACAACATCATAGAGCATAACAATGTGGAGCAAAGGTATTGAATTGATTAAATTGATCAGAAAGGTAATGCACTTCACATCAGAAGAAGAAAGATTCAACATCTATCCAGTGAAGGGATTAAAGACAAAGAGAAAGTTGCAAGAATCAAATCTAAGATCTCAAAAGCTTACCGAGGACCAAATATTTGTATCGGTTATAGTACATAAGAGTGGTAGTTTGATAAACTTCAATTGTTATATTTCATATTGTATTAGTGATAATATAGTGTGATAATGTAGTGTGTTTCCATCAATACCAAAGGGAGAGATTGATGAACTATAACTGATTGAATGTTTGAAGATGTTAAGTTGATGATCACCAAGTAATAGAAAGTTTATGCAAGACATTAAATCAGTTAATGTATTGTATTTTCATTGATGTCAACTTGATATAATCTGTATGGTCATGGAAATACTCCCAAAGACTTCAAAGAGCTGATGAATCAAAGGCTATGCTATCAGTAATGCATATAAGTCAAGTATTCACAAGTGACTATATACACCAATGGAGTGCACACTGACGATCAGAGTAAATCAACGAGAGAAAAGTCACAGAATTACCCGACGAGAAAATGCACAGTATTACCGATGAGCAAAGTCACAGTGTTACCCAATGAGAAAAGTACAGTGTAACCCAATGAACAGAGATCCTGAAGACAACTAAATTCACACCGATGAAATAGTCACTTATCACCGATGACTAACTGAAGTATTGACCGACAGAACAAAGAATTTAGAAATGACAAAATGCTTAGTTGTCAAGAGCTAAAAATAGACTTAACTGATACTTATCATTGTTTTAATTGACAAGATAAAGCCAGGGATAAGTAAAGGATTTAAGGCTACTTTGTCCAGTTGGAAAGAAGATCTCTATGAGATAAAACTAGAGTTTTTTCTTTAAATCTAATTGGCGAGAATTGTGGATCACGCCAAGATCAAGAAAGCCAAGAAATGGTGAAATCATGTCTATATAAGAGACAATATTATTCATTATGAATAAGGGGAGTAAAAAGAGAATAGATGCTAAAGAGACTCTGAAGGAGAAGAAAGTCTTCATTCAGACCTGATCAATAAAGCTGAGGAAAGAGCTAAATTCTACAAACATCGATGAACAGTGATACAACATCATAGAGCATAACAATGTGGAGCAAAGGTATTGAATTGTAAAGAGCTTGGACACTTTGCTGCAAGATGTCCTAACAAAACAAAAGAAGATATAAGTAATGATAGGTCATTTAAAAAGAAGTATGAGAAAGGTAATAAATGAGATTATAGAAGAAACTGACAATCATAAAGAAGAGATACCTGAGACTACAAGGACAAAGGAAAGAAGGTATTGACGAGACTTTATGACTGGTCCGCCAACAGAGGTAAGTTATCACCGGGTACTGGGGTACTGGCCAACTTCACATGTAAAGGTCATTTGGGGAATAAATTCTTTGGGTCTTCAAGCACCTGAGAGTTAGGTCTTGACAATGCGGGAGCTAAGTTGGGTGTGTGGCTATTTTTTTCAGGGGGATAGCTGGTTTTCTTAGCTCATATTCTCTAAGGATTTTGTTAGTTCGGGGTTTCCTGTAAGCATTTGGATTATCAAACAAACTTCAAAAGATATGCCAGGGTTAGAAAGTATCCATTCTACTTATAGCTATGCAAATACATTTAAAACATCAACCATGCTCTAACGAACTATACTAAATACTAAACATATAAAGAACCAGCGATTCATACATGTTCAATAGCAAGGAGAAAGAGGTCGTTAATCTACTTAACATTAGAGAAAAGGACATCAGAAACATACAGCACAAAAGAGTGTTAACTTAGAGATCAAGACACCAACAACATCATTGTGAGAATCCTTCCTTCTTCATTAACTATTTTCCAACATCACTGGTGTGTACATAAACAACTCCAAGAGAGCATCTATCTACCAAGAACTACTAAGAACTACTGAGCATTGAGCTCTACAACTACAAGAAAATGAAATGCTGAAATGCTATTACTATGGATTGCAAAATCATCAATTTTGCCAACCCTTAGAATGAGGTCAGACTTCTTATTTATACACATACTTTCCCTAAAGATAACCTAATCTAACTTTACACTCAATAATAAAATATAATTTCCAGTGGCCAGTACTACCTGCACCACTTTAAAACTACCTCAAGAAGAACAGAGGTCTAACATGTCAGAGGAATAAGACAAAAATAGAGGTATGGAAGAATCAACATTGAGAAGAGTGTTGTAGAAAGAAGAGAATAAATCTGATCTCTCTGGAGTTCAAGACTATATGCCTCATCAATGCAATATGCAACTCACTATCTTCAATGTGCCAGGTAGTTAATATTGCTAGAGCGGCACCTTGGGAAGAACATCTATCAGAACCATCCCTCGAGCTGACGTGCCTTACTTTCTGACATCCACTTATTAACTACTTGATAATGACTGGCTAGCTCTAGGGAGCCTGGATGCGGGTCATCAAAAGAATACAAAATTGTTGGATCTGGGACTCCAAGATTCAGGAGCTTACGCTCAAATAATAATGAATGTAAAAGAATGCACCCTGCTGTTGAAAATCTCCAAGATCTGGAAGACCTTATTTCTCTTTTCTATTCTTGAATGTTTCCAGGAGCTGGGCAATGCCATCTTCACTAATATCTTTGAGACAAGCCCACTGGTACCTGGCCATCTCCACCTGTTTGCCCAAATTTGGAGTATTCAGTTTGAATTCCGAGGCCATCTTCATGGAATCGTGGGCCTAGAGCACCATGCGAGATATACGAGACATCTTTTCTCTATCCATGCCCTCCAGGAACTGATATAAATTTTCCTATGATGTACTCCTCTGGAGTACATGTTTTGGTACAAAAGGGATCAACTTCCAAAACCCTTGTAATGAATGCCTTGTACATATTTAAAGAATATTCTACCTCCGGAACTTTATCCCGCAGGGCCCCTACCAGTTGCTTGCTTATCTCCAATGTGAGATCAAGTCTAGAGTGTTGGGTTCAGACAAAGTCAAAGGACTCTTCTCCCAAAATTTTGGCTTTAGTAACAATCTCTTCTCCAAAACTTCAGAGTTCTCCCAAATCATTCATCCAGGCCTTGTATTGTTCAGTTTCTCCCTCCTAGATGGTAATGGTATTCTTGGCCTGGTGTAGAACATTGTGGGTTGCGTACAGGTCTAGGAGTGTAGCTACTAGGACATGCCAGATGTTTCCCACCTGTTCAACCACCCAGTCATCAGCTACATGCTCTTTATTTTTCATACTCCTTAGTGCATCTATGTCACCCTGTGGGAGCAGTGCTCTAGATGTGGAAGCTTTCAAAGGAATAGAAGTGATGGGTTGTGCCAACTCTGTCAAAAGCCTGACAAGATTTGCATTCTTTTCCCCTTCTTCCTGGAGCTTTTGGGCTTGCTTGTTAAAATGGACCTCTATCACCCAGTTGGCTTCTTTTAACAGGTCCAATTCACCCTGTTTGTATCTTTTCCCCAGAGGTACTTCCATGATTGTGTAGTCCTCAGCTCTGGCTATTTCCACATCTATCTCTAGAGGAGGGATTGCAATCACTGCAACTATCTCTCTGCCCAGACTAATTCGAGTGGAATGAAGGGTTTAGACCTACTTTTGTTTCAGGGCCCCATGCACTTGTGCCATCATCTCAGCCAGGGAGAGATGGGCCTTTGTTTCTATTGGGGCCTTCATCTTTTTAGAATCCACCAACCATTATGGTGGTGGGAGTGGCCTTGCTGCCAAGGTATGATCCTGCAAATCCCCTTCAAGGTTCTATTGTGCATCCCTGATGTTCTGAGTCTCTTCGAACTCTTTTCTTGTATCATCTAAACCACCTGCATTACCCATCTTAGGGGTGTTAATATTTTCTACCTCAGTGTCCAAGTTCTTAGCAGCGTCAGATTCAATATCTGTATTTCTGGGGTTCTGCCCCTCACCTTGTTGCTATTGCTGCTACTGTTGTTCTTCTTTGGCTTCTTCCGCTGGGATAATTCCCTCTGTCAGAATATCCTCAAGAGGTGGTGTAGGTATATGGCCAAGGTTTAGCGTTTGTGCCACCGTGATCACTTCAATGAATGTCACCTTCTTTCGGGTAGGAGGAGGTGTCTGGAGCATGGTGGCTAAGGCTACAATTTCTCCCATAGGTCTGAGTCCCTCAGCAAATGTTGGTTTCTCACTCTGCACTTGCCTCTCCTCCGCGGTGTTGGTCTTTATAACCTGTATTTCCTACTCCTTGGAGATGTTCATCTATTCTTGTTCCTTTTCCTGTTCTACCCAGACTTCCCGCTCTATGACAGCTACTTTCTCTGAGATCTACCCCTCCATGGGGATGGTCACTTTCTCCTAGGTGGCAATCTCTTCCACCACCTTCTTGATATCCCCTTGTAGTTTCATAAGTTCCTCTATCCCGAATATGTCATCAAAGTCATCATGCGTAGGGGAGGTCTCAGGGGGATCTTCGGGCTGATTGTCTGGCTCTGAAGAGTCTGAGGAGACAATCTATATTTTGGGGATGTTAGGCATCCCAAGTTCTAGTTCCACCCTTGGTTGAGGATCATATGTTCTTTTTTTCTTCCTCCTAGTTACCAATGGGGGCCCTGCATCTAACATGTCTGCCTACTCTTCCTCCACTTCAGTCCTTATTACTCAGACCATTAATTCTACAAGTGAAGGAGAATTGGAAGGGCAGACAGGTTCGACCATAATAGCTGGGGTAGCCAGTTGGGTGATTAATGTATCTTTAATTTGTTGGGTTTCTACCATAGTTTTCTGCATTTGTTTCACTATGGGAACTATGGATGGGACTTGAGATGGGGTCCCCATTTTCCTCTTTCCTCTATCCTCACCCTGCGAGGAGGTTCTGGCTTTGGAAGTTGAACCCCGCACAAATGGGCCAAATTTTTGTGTGCTTTTTGGACACACCTAAAAATATGCATGACTGCATTCAATTATATTATTGGTGATGTCCTTAATTTTTGGTCCCTCTATTGCATCCCAGTTCACCAGAGGGAGAGCCATTTTATCTACTCGTTTTTCTTTGCATTGTGGGTCCTTTGAGGACTTGATATCCGAAAAGTCATTGGGGAACTTTTGAAGCTTCAACCACTTCATCATCCCCTGTGTCAACCGAACAAAATGCCAGTTCTAGACTTCAAAATTGTCTTGGCAATCTTCCCCAAAATATTCTAAGTGAAGCTCATGCGCGGTGGCTGCCTGGGGAAGTGTCATTGCTATCTTTCCCAGTGAATCAAAATTCTCCTGCTCTAAATAGAATTCTGCCAGCCCCAAACTTTTAAGTTCATTATCGACTTCTTTGGCTACTGCCAGGCTACAAGAATAGTTCCTACAAGAGATTGGGAATGGGGCATTAATAACCTTCTTCACTATGAAGAGGGCTTGCAGCTCCAGAATTTGTTTGTAGTATTCTAAAAGAATTATTTTATCCCCACAATGTTTGGGTAGTAAATAGGGTTTCCCAAAGAAGCCGGTCACCTGAATGTATGTATCTTATTGATATTGAATGTAGTAGTGGCCATAAGTGCTGACCAAGTTCATTGCTTCTTTGGAGAGTCGGTATCTGACATCCCGAGTAGGTGTAAGAAGGTCATAGTAAATGAAGGCATCATTTACTCGATAGAAGCTAGGGAAGCTAGCCTCCCATTGGACCTATGGGAAATAATCCCATGGAGCATTCTGGCCTTGGCCAGTCCTAAGCACACTTGCTGTAAGTAATCCCTGGGTCACGAGGTGTTGTTGTGCTAGTGCCCATAAAACGTATGAATTCATGTAGAATTTGGGGGTTTGGGTGGCCTTGACAAGCTAAGAGTCCACATGATTGGCAATGATGGTAGCCCAATCAAAATTCTTCCCATCAAAGGTGATGCCAAATAAGAAATAGTACATCCATGCTGAGAATTCCTGAGCATGGGGCTCTCCAAAGACCCTGCATAGAGTGATGATCCCCATCTATATGCTCTCTTTAAATTCTATCTGGGGGATCTCTAGTTTCATCTTTTTGAAATATTTCCTTGGCACCTTAAGCCATTTGTTATTGAGATATTTCTAGGCCATGAGATTTAGCTTCTTAAATTCTTCCAAGGCTAGAAACTGGGTGAGAATGATCGCGTCATCAAATCGGGGGATCCCCAGCCCTGCAGGAAAAGTTGCGATGTCCAGAGACACCATATGTGTTAGGTAGCCTGTCGGAACTGGGGTGACAAGCATGACAGCCTGGATGACCATGTTGTAGTGTTCTGCCAATGTGAGAATGAGCTCCAGAGCTTGCATGGAGCAGGGAAACTAGGCAGCTTTAAGAATCACAGAACTGACCACATTAAGGGCCAATGGATCTCCGACTGTGCATTGAATGAGCATCATCTTAACTAAGGCCTACATTTCAACCCACATCTTGACACTTGTGTCAGTGATTAACTATAACTTGGAATTGACCTTCGATCCCAGAATAATGTCCCCCTTCAGATAATTCATTGTTAATTAGAGCTTTTCCAAGGCCTTCTCGGCCTTCATCTTGACGGCTGCCCTTCTTGCAGCAGTAGTGGGGAGTTCCAGACTCCCGGGTGGAGAAGATGCTGATGCCTCTAACATGATTGATAAGTTTAATTATGGCAACCTACAAAATAGGACGACTGTCAGTATGTATACAAAACAAAACATTATTCTAGACCCCAGACATTTTCACCACCGCTGTACATTTGTTCCTGAAAGGATGTTAATTCACTTCAAACCCTGAAAAGATATATATAATAAGAATGACCTAGGAATTTTACCCCTACCTAGGCCTTAGGGATCCTTGGCAATTCTAACTTGTGTGATGAAATGAAATAAGGACCAAAGGAAGACCAGGGACCCAGAGTCTGAAAAACTAACTGTTGCATGGTATGACCATAAATTAGCCGTACTAGGCTGACATGGGAGTGTCACATGGCCACACAGTAATGGGAGTAATGGAATTAACATTGACAACTATCCAAATACAAGGGGAAATGAACACCAATTGGGTCAATTTTGAATGCTTGTATGTTGGAAACTTAACCCTCCATTAAGACTGGCTCAACAGAGGAGAGAGAAAACTGCCATGGCTTGAGCCAGCGAGGCGCTGAGTTTGAACTAGGTAGTATTTGGATAAGAGGGTGAGCTTAACAAATTGCGGAAGACATGAAAGGGCACGGTGAGCTTGACGCAAATTAGGAGGGATATACATGGGATATACACCAAATATACAGAGGGTCGAAGTGCTACGAGGACTATATCACAACTCATAGGCTGACAGAAAACAAGCATATATACAACTATATACGGGAGGTTACAAAATTTACAAGGTATTTACAAATGCTACATTAAACTACAACTGCATAGAGGGCAGACAACCCTCTGGCAGAGCCATCCCACCAATGGGAGGAGACAAAGAGAAAAACCAAAGACAAGAAACAAAAACCAAACCAAAAACCAAGCGAGATAGAAAGAAAGAAAAAAAACTAGAAAATAGGAAAATTGAAGGAAGAGAGCCGAAGGACCTACCTGGAAACACAGAGAATGTGGGAAGGTGAGTATGGGAGGTGCTCTGCAACTGGTTCACCTTGGAATGACCATGAAAGCACCACTGTTTACTACTATTTTAATTTTGTTAATCACCAAAACCAATTTGCACTTAATCACTTTGAATCTGGACAACTCAAAAGGACAAACAAACTCTGGGACCGGGTCCCAGAGACAAAAGAAGACAAGAAGCAAAGGAAAAAAACCCTCACGAAAGAAAATCCCAAAGGGAAACAAAGGAAACAAAAGAAACCAAGGGGAAAAAGAAAAAGTGAAAAAGGGGGACCCAACATTTTGCCTACAAAATGTAGGGACAGGTATGCAGGACATAACAAATGGCGACTATCTGGGATGAATGCCTTAGCAAATTTGAGAACTTCAGAATCTGGTTAGCAAAACTAGAAGTAATATTTACCTGCAGCATTTTGCTTGCAAAGTGTGAGGTGTCTGAGAAAATCAGACTCGATCATTGATTAAATCTTTAAGTCTTTCGTCAGCTGTGAGGTGTGTTCTTTGAAAGAAAATCAAGTCGATGACTTTCAGGAGAAGCAGAGAGGAGGCACTAAGTATACCAAACCAAATTCATCATATCTTGCACTTTCCCCTGGACACCAGAGTTCTCTATTCTTTAGTTATTTTCCTTTTTTCTTTTCTAGATGGGAAGGCGGTACTTCTTTCACCGTGAACCTTAAGCTTAGCTAATTTTCATGGTGGTTCTTCTTTCACCTTGCCATCCACTTTTAAATTACTGAATACGAGAGAACATTCTAGACCTGGGATATTTTAATGAGTTTCAGACTTGGTCAATAACTAGTGCAATCAATCTGCTCTCAAGGTGTCCAATTACTTGCTTCTTAGATTTTCTATTAACCGATGTCCAGACTGTCAAGATGTGAATCTAATGAAGATTACCCATAACCTATTACCATACTTACAAAATAACTCCAGAGTGTGGATAAATTCCACCATGCTAACAATAGATTCTGAATTACCCAAAATGCATTAGGTACCATTCCAAGGGCTAGATGTTATGTGAAGCATACCTTTATACAAAGAGAAGACAACATGTTGGGAACCCAGAAAAAAATGTGAAACAAAAGAAAGCCAAAAATAAAGGAAAACACGAAGAGGAAAGGCGATCCTGAAGGACAGCCGACGAGCTATTTACAAGGTATTCCAAAGGAACACTGGGAAGGATATTTACAAGAAAGGACATTACATAAGATACAACTTTGGACAAACTCATCACCTACCTCATTCAAAGTAGTGCTTGAGAAACTTCCCATTGAAATGCAATGGGACAACTTCTCTGGTCATAGTGTTGAGGTGATAAGTATTTGCCCCGCAGATCTCACCTATCAGATATGGTCTGAGCCAGAGCCGTTGAAACTTGGTGTGCTTTCCCTTCTTTTCTTGAGCTTTATCCCACAAGAGGACCAAGCCTGAAATCTGAAAGGCCTTACACTGGGCTCTTTAGTCAAACCATCTTTTTACCACTGCTTGGTGATGCATGAAGTGTTCAAGGGCTACGTCTCTTTGTTCCTCCATCCTTACCAAGTTTAGGAGCTGAACCTCCACAATTTTGTCCCAGTTGCTGAATTCCTGCATAAACTATAGCACTAGGATCTATAAGTTAATGGGGAATACTGGGTTCTGGCCATAAATTAGATAAAATGGGGATGTCCCTAGGGCTTCCTTTATTCTGATACAAGCTTCCCAGAGGGTGAACCTAAGCTTTTGGTTCCAGTCCTGGGGGTTATGTTCTAACAGATGTTTGATCACATCAAGTAGATTTTTGTTGGTAGATTCAGATACACCATTACCCTGGGGGTAGTAGTTGCTGGAGAACTTCATGGTGATCTTTCTCTCATAGGTCCATTCGAGTAATTGCATCGAAGAAAATGCCAGACCATTGTCACACACTATAGCAAATGGCATTCTAAAATGGGTGACTATATTTTCTTCCAGGAATTTAATAACTACATCTGTCATATTATTTTTGCAAGGAATCGCTTCAAACCACTAGGTGCAATAATCGAAAGTAGTCAAAATGTACCAGTGGTTGGTAGATGAGTTGGGGTTGATTTCCCTGATAAAGTCAAATGCCCATTGGGAAAAGGTTCTAGCTTTGAAGACCGGCTGCAAAGGCATAATCGGGTTTCTCTCATGATGTGTCATCATTTGGAAAGTGTGGCATCTCCTAACATGAGTGTAGACATCCTTAAAGATGCAAGTCCAATAGTATCAAGCCTAGAGGATCTTATGGGGAGTGGCATCAGCTGAGCCATGCTTGGTTCCAAACTGCCCGTGAAATTCTTCAATCATTTTTGTAGCTTGGTCCCTGTCTATGCACCGAAGGTATATCCCTTCATAGTTCCTGTGAAAAAGTGTTCCATTTTTTATCATGAAGTGTGCGCTTTTCAGCCGCAGGGTGTGACATTTGTTTGGGGGTAGCCCCTCTGAGCATCTTTTATTCAACAATAAGTATACCAAGTTGGTATACCACAGATCTTGAGTGATGGACTCCACTACATAATTTTGGCATTCAATGTCTGAAGTTTCTCCTACCATCACTCTACATAGTCCTTGGCCTCAAGCTATCTTCATGGGTTGCATTTCCAAATCATACTCTTGGAGGACAGCCATCCATTTCCCCCTTCATTCACCCAATTCACTCTATAGGAGTAGAGACTTAATAGCCTGGTCCAGGATGATAGCATGCACTTTGCTCTGGAGAATATAATGCCAGAATTTCTTCACGGTGCAGACAAGAGTAAAGGCCTTCTTTTCCAAAGATGAATACTGGACTTCAGCATTCTTAAAGGGGGAGCTCATAAAAGCTATTGGTCATTTTCCCCCTTCGACCTTCTTGGTCAAAAATGCCATGGCAAAATGTGGCAAAGCAAAGGAATATATGTGAAATGGGAGGGAATAGTCCAGACTAGCCAAGACTGGTGCCTCCACAATTGTTTGTTTAATCTGGGTGAATGCTCACTTTGCTTCAGGACTCCACTCAATATTTGTATCTTTATTCATCATATCATTGAGCGGTTTTACTATCTTGGCGAATCCAGTAATGAACCACCAGACAAAGTTGATCTTTCCAAAGAAAGATCTCATTTCTTTCTTACTGTCGGCCATCTGTAGATTCAACAGTGCTTCAACTGTCTCAGGGTCAATGGATATACCCTTCTTGGAGATGATATGCCTAAGCAGCTTCCCTTTAGTGACCTTGAATATACATTTCTTAGGGTTGAATATTCCATACCGATGAAATCTCTCACAAATCTGGGCGAGGTGAGCGGAATGATCGTGCCAGTCCTGAGAAAAGATGGTCAAATCATCCATGTAGATGATTATACACCAGTTTACTAGGCCTTCAAACACAATGTCCATAGCCTTTTGAAATGTCGCCCCTGTGTTGATCAGGCCAAAATGCATCCTCTGGTATGAAAACATTCTCCACTTAGTGGTGAACATCATTTTGTCTCTATCTTTGTACTTAACTATGACCTGGTTATACTCGGATTACCCATCCAGGAAGGACATCATTTTAGATCTATTCATGATTTGCAAAACCTCATCCAATGAGGGGAGAGGGTGATTATCCTTCTTAGATGCCTTGTTAAAATTGTGCAAATCCATGCAAAGGCAGATCTCGCCGCTTTTCTTCCTCATAGGGATGAGGTTGGCAACCCAAGCAGTGTGCTAGATAGGAAACATAATCTGGGCTGACAATAATTTTTGAACCTCCTGATGAATTAGAGGCTCGATTAGTGGGTTTACCGGTCTTTACTTTTGTTGAAAGGGCTTAGCATCTAGTTTCAGTGGGATGGTATGGGTCATGATGGATGTGTCATAGGTCTTCAGATCCTCATACCCCCACACAATTACATCATTGTATTCTCAAAGAACCGTGAGAATCTTCTCCTTCTCTTTTGGGGAGGAGGAGGTGCCAATGTGCACGCACTTTTCTTCTCCAGCCTGGCCAATGTTAACTTTCTCAAATTTTCCTCCCTCTGAGGAGGATGATATCTTTTCTTGGCCCCGAGGGTCTGAATCAAAGATACGTTCTAACACTACCATCCCCTTAGGGATGGTGTTGGTTGGAAAGTCTATGATCTCATCATCTTCTTCACCCTACTTGGTATCTTCATGATCTCTTTCTTCCACTATCTGATCCTCAAAAACACCATTATTGGCCATGAAGGCGAGAATATGTTGATCATCCTCAAAGACGTAAAAGTGGGTGACATTGTCTGGAATGGATGGGGTGGGGACCATCTCAACAGAGAACTTTCAAAGATGGGAGCCAGCCATTGGCTCGAGGGTACTGGCAGATATGGCAAGGGCATCCAGAACGTAGTTTCTTTTTTAGGGAATGAGTTCAATGCCAAAGGCATCAAAATATTCAATGAGGCTCCATGCTCGATTGCGGTATGTGGCTAGCCTTATATCATGACAAGTGTATTGGCTCCAGACCTATTTAACGATCAACTCTGAATCACCTAGTACCTAGAGGTGGGTGATTCCTTTCCTTAGTGAAAATAGGAGTCCAAGGACCAAGGCATCATACTCAGTGACATTGTTTGTGTTGGTAAACTACAACCTATAAGATGCAAGGAAGGATTTCCCCCGTGGGTTGATCAATTCCACTCTAGCCCCATAGCCTTGTTTAGATTGGGACCCATTGAACTTCAAGGTCCATAAGTCATTGTTCATTTTCTGGGGCTGGGAGGGCAAAGTGACATTTGGATTGGTTTTGGGAAGGTTGGGAGGAGTTTCCTTTGACTCTGATGGCACATGCATGAGATTTACCTCTGAAGAGGTCTTTGGTTTGGATGCCCTGACAAGTGGAACTATGGGAGTACTATAGGAATGACTATTGGGTCCAGTCAAATCCACTTCATGTTTCTTCTCCTAAAGGGCGTTGATGTGACGGGTAGCAGCGGTGATGTAAGTCTCACACTCTAGTTCATTATGTTTTTGGTAATGCACCTAGCACCAAGTGTCGGACAAGAGTATAGCATGAGTTGCTACAATACCCCATGAGTTAACCTCACCCCTCAGTTTTTTTTCCAGGTCCTAAATTCTCTGAGAGACTATGGGATCCTTCCCGGGGGTGAAATAAAATGTGAGGATCTCTAGGGGTCAGTACACCCCAAGGGAAGTCTCAAAGAAAAGGACTTCATTTACCCTCCTGACTTTAGTGAGGGCCTGCTTCATCCTGGGTTTACTTTCTACCTGGTGTAGACACCTAAAAATGGTTCATTGCCTATGCCCCCTTTTTAACATGTCTTCTATATTGTGTGTTTGATTTTTATCATTCACTAATATTGTGTCATTCTTCCATGTCATCAATTACTAACATTTATACTTTCTCTATCAAATCTATCATTTTCCAAACCATTCCAAACCTTCCTAAATCATTTCAAATCTATCCTATTCTATTCCTAATCATTTGCAAAATTTTCTGGACTCATTTCTGACCATTCTGGGGCATTGTCCAAGATCATCGATGCCTAATCAACCCAATTTCAAACCAATCTATCAAACCCTAATTTCAATTCAATCAATCTTATCATCATTTCAGGAGCATTGTCAAAGATCATCGATGTTTCCCTATTTCAATTTCAATCTTACGACACCATCAAAGTTCATTGGTTCTTTTCAATCATTTCCAATCATCATTATCCGAGCGCATTGTCAAACATCATCGATGCCTCATGATTTCCTAAACTATTCCAAAACCCTCAGAATTAACCCTAATCATTATCAATATTATCAAAATTCTTCCAAATTCGACATCAACACCTTCAATTTGACCTATTCTCTACTAATTTTCCCCTTTGGATGAATAACCCATAATTTATCCTAAGTCCTAATCAAATAAATAAATAGAATTTTTTTATTCCCCTTTTCCCTAAGTCTCAAATAATTAATTAATTTCTATTAATTAATTAGCTAATTTCAAATTTATTAGATTCTTATCATTTCATAAATCTAATTTGATTTTGAGGAATATTTGAGAATATGGGATTATTGATTTGATTGAAGATTCATAATCTCACCTACATATCATATCCCTTAAATAAGGATTCTCATCCCTATTA
>MU226828.1:1678087-1691222 GCA_018584345.1 Thuja plicata | reverse complement strand
GAGTACATGCAGGCAGTAAAGAGTGGAGAAGGAACACACTATGCTATCATGATTAAGCCTAGTGAAGAGAAGAAGGTGGAACAAGCACCATTACCAAAGGAAGTGCAGGAGTTATTGAAGGAGTTTAGGACATAGTTAGTGATGGGTCACCTGCAATGTTACCACCTCCTAGAGCCATAAGTCATCAGATTGACTTTAAACCAGGAGCATCTCTACCAAATAAAGCTGCATACAAGGTGACTCCTGATCAAAACAAGGAGATAGCTAGTCAAGTCAAAGAACTTTTGGACCAAGGTCTAATCAGACAAAGCATTAGCCCATGTGCGGTGCCAGTGGTTCTAGCATCAAAGAAGGGAGATAAGTGGAGGCTTTGTACTGATTCAAGGGCAATTAATAGGATCACTATAAGGTACAGATTTCCCATTCCTAGGATTGAAGATCTTATGGATTGTTTGGGAGGAGCAAGGTACTACACCAAGTTGGATTTGAAGAGTGGGTACCATCAAATCAGAATTAAGGAGGGAGATGATTGGAAAACAACATTCAAGACTACAGAACGGCTCAATGAATGGTTGGTCATGCTCTTTGGACTTAGTAATGCTCCAAGCACCTTTATGAGGTTGATGAACGAAGTGTTGAAGGACTACATAGGCAGATTTGTAGTTGTGTACCTTGATGATATCCTCATTTTCAGTAAGACCAAGGAGGAACACCTCCAACATTTGCAGATTGTGATGAAGAAACTTCATGAGAAGTTGTCCATTAATCTGGAAAAGTGTGAATTTATGAAGCAAGAGCTGATCTATCTTGGTTTTGTGGTGTCTCAAGGAACCTTGAAGATGGATCCTAGCAAAGTTGAAGCAATACTAAGCTGGCCTACCCCTACATGCAGCACTGAGGTAAGGAGTTTCCATGGACTTGCCCAATTTTATAGGAAGTTCATTAGAGGTTTTAGTGAGATATGTGCACCAGTCTTGGATACAATTAAAGGTGGAGTGAAAACTAAGTTCAAATGGACTCTAGAGGCTGGTAAAGGTTTTGAGTGATTGAAAAAGAGAGTGGCTACACAACCTAATTTGGTTTTGCCAAACTTTGATAAGTTATTCACCCTTGAATGTGATGCAAGTGGCATAGCTGTTGGGGCAATATTGAATCAAGAGAATAGGCCAGTGGCATTCTATATTGAAAAGTTGAATGAGGCTAAGAAGAGGTATTCTTCTTATGACCTAGAGTTATATGCATTGGTGCAATCCTTGAGGAAGTGGAGGCACTATTTGTTACCAAAAGAATTTGTGGTTTATACTGACAACAAAGCTTTGAGTTTTATCAATTCTCAGGAGAAGTTGAGCACTAGACATCTCAAATGGATGGAATATTTGCAGGCCTATACCTTCACTATCAAACATAAGAAAGGGTAGTTGAATAAGGTGGTTGATGCTTTGAGTAGGAGACTCTTGACAGTCCAAGAGGTACAGCTACAAAGTATAGGCTTGGAGAGCTTCAAGGAGCTTTATGAAGGAGATGAAGACTTCTCGAAAGCATACAAGGTATGTAAAGATTTCAAAAACCATTTCCATAGTCAATTTGCAAACTATACTATTCAGAATGATCTCTTTTTTAGAGGAGGATAGTTATGCATTCCTAAGGGATCTATGAGGGAGAATGTTATCCAAGAGGAGCACAATGGGAGTTTAAGTGGGCATTTTGGCCTAAATAAAACACTAGAACTAGTGCAAAGGTTCTATTATTGGCCTAGGATGCTGAAGGATATCAGGAAGAATGTAGAGCAATGCTTGGTTTGTCAAAAAGCTAAAGGTACCTCATCTAATGTAGGGTTGTACCAACCCCTACCCATTCCTAATAGGCCTTGGGAATGTATTAGTATGGATTTTGTGGTTGGGTTTCCTAGAACCAAGACTGGTTTGGACAGTATATTTGTGGTGGTAGATAGGTTTAGCAAGATGAGCCACTTCAATGCTTGCAAAACCACCCATGATGCCAGTCATATTGCACATTTATTCTTTAAAGAGGTGGTACAGATTCATGGCTTGCCCCTAAGCATAGTATCTGACAGAGATGTAAAATTTATGGGTCATTTTTGGAAGACCTTGTGGACAAGGTTAGGAACCAACCTATCATTTGGGTCAGCCTACCATCCCCAAACTAATGGTCAAACTGAAGTTATTAAAAGAGTGCTAGGTAATCTCCTTAGATGCTTGACAATGAAGTATGGAGTGATGTGGGATCAGTTGTTACCACATGCAGAATATGCCTACAATGAGAATGTTAATAGGACAACAGGCAAAAGCCCCTTTGAAATAGTTTATGGGCTACACCCTAGAGGTGTGTTGGAGTTAAGACACTTGGAAATGAAGAAGGAAGGAGTGCATATGCAGAGGACTTCACTCAATCAATGAAGGAGGTTCATGACCAAGTGAAGAAGCAACTCCAAGAGGCTACACAAAAACTGAAAGCCAAAGTTGATGAAGGGAGGAGAGATATTCAGTTTGTTGTAGGTGACCTTGTGATGGTACATCTTAACAAATCCAGGTTGCAGAAGGGAATCACCACCAAAATTCAAATGAGGAGGATAGGTCCTTGTAAGATTGTTGCAAAGTATGGACAAAATGCATATAAGATAGACTTGCCATCAGACTTGGCAATGTCTCCTATGTTTGATGTGCAGGATTTGATTTTAGACTCCAGAGTGAAGAAAAAGACTAGGCAGGGCACTTACATGGAGCATCTCATTCAGTGGGAAGGAAAGTCAGAGGCTGAAGATACTTGGGTAGCTGAGAATGAATTCAAGAAGCAGGGAGTTGATCCTAAGCTCCTGTCCCCAGAGGTGACCTTAGTTCTTAGCCTTGGTAGTATGGTGCAGGAGCACCCCTGAGAAGCCAATCAATTGGTCATCTCATGTTGATTTTGGTGTGAGAATGTGTCAAAGACCCTCTTGAAGGGCATTGTAATTAGATAAGGTCATGTGGACCAAGTGTGGTGTGAGGTAGTTCTTAGTTTGTGCTCTTTGCTAGGTTAAAGTACTTCAAATTGGCTCATTAAATGCATTGTACTTGATAATGTTGTCAAGTGACAAGTTGATGTTTTTCATGTCTTTAGGGTCCTATGATTCCCTAAAAGGTTTAACTAAGGTTAGTTAAGTCAATTTAGTGTTAAAACACTTGGAAAGTGCAAAATGGCAAAAGATGTAAAAATGTTGCTATGCAACATTAGCAACTTTTCAAAAGTTGCTGACAACATTTTGGTTGTCTAAAGGATTTTGGTGTCTAGAGTGGATGGAGTTTATCCAAGGGTTAAGACACATGGGGTAGATTATATATGTTTAGGAAACCCTAATTTGAGGGTTCATAAGTCATTGTGTACGGACTAAATACTGAGAAAGCAGAGAGTTTTTATGTAAACAGTGTGAAAGTTAATTTAGATGGATTGAAATTGGTACTGTAACTCATGGAATCCATTGTTGGGCATGTTACAGTGTTGTTTCAGTAGTTAGTTTTCTTAGTAGTTAATTTCCTTTTGCATTTTGTAAATTAGTTTGTTTTGTACATTTTGCTGTCTGGTTTTGACAATGTTGCAAAGATGTGGACCTAACTCCACTTCCCACCGTAGGTCTTGTACGGCCTCTTGGGGATGGAGACTAGGTTCATTGAGCTTCAAGAATCCACAAGGTGGAGCTCTGAAAGTGTGTGCACCTATTTTTAAGGTCTTGCCCTAGGCGAGCCGTGAATGAAGCCCGGTTAGGAAGACTGTGAAGATGTGTTTAGAAAATGCAGGAGGAATGAGTTCATGAGCCAAGAAGGCCATGGATGTAATGGTATGTGTTGTGCAGGTACTCAAGAACAAGGAGGAGTGCCCAAGAAACCTTCTTACCAAGTTTTGAAGCCAAAGACCACAAACTGGTCTAGAAACAAGCAAGAAGCCCTATTTCTGAAACAGGGTGTACGGACAGAGTTAGGACCTAAGACCAAGAAAATCTTTGAGGTCTAGTATCACATATTTGAACTGCCAAAACACATTTGGGAGTTCTTTGAGAAGTTTCACCTAGAAATGCCAATTCCTAAATTGTAGGAGGCCTAATTGGTGAAAAAGCCTAAAAGATAGGAAACTAGGAATCGATGGAGAAAGGATTGAACTTGGTAAGTTAAGACCCAATTTTGGAGTCATGAATGGAGTTGAATGAAGCCCCTAACCTCCTGCAATACAAACTTGTGATTAGGGCTTAAGGAACATAGTTGAGGAAGTGTTCTTGTGGTGGAGAAAGATGAGAACCTAACAAGATAGGAAGATTCTTGGAGAAGGGAAAGAAGTGGTTCTTTCAAGGTGTTAGAGGGTGGATTGAGGAAACCCTAAGAGGTCTTAGGAGTGACCTAAGTTGAGTTCAAGACAACTCAGGAAGTAGCTAGGAGTCTCCCTATCAGTTACGCAATGGAAAATTACTTCGGGGTGCAAATTTGTGACACTACACCTTCATTGAAAGATAAAACTAGCAAATGAAAAATGTTATAAGGAAATAAAATCCATCACTTGACATTTTCTATCACAATAGGAAGAAAATTTAAGTAACATCCTAATTAATTCTAATCTTGCATAAAATAATTCATTTTATTCATCAATATTGAGATTTGATTGTTTAGATTATTTATCACAAAAGAAAACAACATCATCTCAATTAGTTTTCCACAAGAGTATATATATGTATTAAGACATCACCTATATAGACGCAAACAAAAAGGAAACTAGTGTGGATACACAATTTACAAAATGATATCAATTTATAGATATTCAATTTACAAATGATATCAACTAATAATGGCAAATATGTAGACTTTCAAAACAGGGCTTTGACTCCTATTAAGAATTGGAGAACAAATTTTTGAATGACTAATCTTTTACGAAAATACAAAGCCATCCACTATGATTATGGCTAAATCGACTGGTTTGATCATCTCAAGGGATTGAGAAGACTTTGAGATATGCAAGACATTTGATTTGCTTCTGTTTGCTCGTACGAACTGGACATTTTGGAGTTAATATCCTATTTCATCATTGGGAATGTAAGGAAGAAAGACCCTCCACTGAGATTCCTCATCACTCTTGTTATTGCCATTTTCACTTGATTTATTTAAATCATCTCTTTGGAGTTTCTCTTTCTTTCTGTTCACTTTTGCTCTGTGATATGTTCTTCAAAAGCTACAGAAAGTGATTTTACATGTCTCTCTTATAGGATTCCCCTGTTATAATTAAATCTGTAAGCAATTGAGATCCAGAAAATGATTAAATAACATCAATCTTTAGCCGGAAAATCATTTCCCTGTTTGGACGAATCTTCTAAAACTGATTCATGCTGATATGTGCCTTCAGAAACTACCGTGGTAGAAACTGGAAGACACTGAAAATTGTCTTCTTCATTCTCCAGACTGTTTTAGCTGCTGATGACTGCACAATATAAATTGAAGAAGAATGAGTTCAAGGAGAACAAAATAAGCCAAATTAGGTCTCTTTATAATAACTTCACATCTAAATTGTAAATCTAAAAAGAAATGATCACTCATCAATACCTGTGTTGAATTTTGAATTAGAGAGAAAACATCAAAAGTAAGCTAGTGTGCGGTTTCTCCAGAACATCTCTTTGCAGTATTGTTATCAATGCATGCAAATCAGCCATCTCAACCTAATAAGTAAAAATACACTAATACCAGTCAACTTTTGAATCATCTATTTAATATTTTACGTCTTTAGAAAATGCAGAACAATCAAAAACATACCTGCAGATTTGAATCTACAAGGGTTTTATGAAGATGATTCATGCAAGGTCACTTGAAATGTTTTCTTTGGTGTCATTTTCATCTGCAGAACACTTGAAACAACTACAAGTAACCTTGACAAACTTATCATTATTCCCAGCAAGAGGGTTAATTTCTCGAAGAGTTCCTTTGATGTTTCACTGGTTTCTTAACCATGAAGATTTTCAAAATACTGTTGACAATCTCATGGTATGGTTCGCCCCAAGACCCTTAAAGAATTTCTATCTGGTTCCTGATATATTCATCCAAGCAACTTTCATCCGTACTCACAAAAAGAAAAAGAAAAAAACAAGTAGGTAAAGGTAACTAAAAAGAAAGACAGAAAATTCCATCATAATATCTGTTCAGAGACAAATAACCATTTAATCATAGAATTGATACTTCCCAATAGAATACAACTGTAATATTCAGGAATTCATATCACTTATAGACCTCTATTAAATCGTCCTAATAATTTGGAAGGATGCATAAAGTGAGACATTCTCTCACTGAATACTTCGATAAACTAAGTTCCAAATGAAGGGTAGTAAATTTTGACATATAAAGTTTCTAGCAATAAATTCATGCAAGCAAATATTGTTTACAAGAAGACATGTTACAAACCAATACATTGTGTTGACAATAGAGCTGCAATGTCTCCCATAAATGCAGCAACCATGGAGACGGAAGGTCACAGTTTGTTGAAGAACATATCTATAACTTGCATAGAACAGGGTCGATGCCACTTTTTTCTGCTTTTGTGGAGCAGAGTAAGCAGGTCAGGCTTAAAACGAATACAAAAATTAACATCTTGAAACTAATGAAACTTAGAAACACTTCATGCAATTCTATATTCAGACTCAAAGCATAGCATCTACATAGTACATAATCTTTCAGATGCCCAAGTATATGCATGCTTACTATAAATGTGCGTTTGATCCAAGAAACAAAAAAACATATAATTTTTAACAGTTATACTTCTAAAAGGAGTTAAAGCTTCTAAATGTTCTACACTCATTAGACAAAAGAAAAAACGCAGATTTAGTACAACAAATGAGGCAAACAACAAACCTCAGAGCTTAGCTGACAAGCAAGTCTCCCAGCGATTCCTAATGAAGAAGCAAGTACAACACTGTATCTTGGGAAAACAGATTCAGCACTGCAATAAAATTATTTGGTCAACTTAAAGATTTAATTAAACCACTTCCCTTAATATCATATGCACTTGCGGTCACACAATACAAAATGACATATACAGAAAGGAAATTTTGTTTGAAAGTTGAAACTGTTGGATCATAATATACACCATTCTGCAAGAGTATCCACACTCGAAACATTATATTTTATGCAAAATATATTTCTTGGTAATTTGGAAAGACAAATAATGAAGCAAGAAATGAACAATTTAAGTCCACAATCAAATAATTATACCTTTGAAATAATTTATGCATGCAGTGTAGACACAGCTGAGTTATAGTGCAGGAAATTCAGTACCCTATTTCATTTAAAATATGTCCAATTCATTAGAAGTTAAGCCATCTGAATTTGGTCTCCCAAAGAATAGAATTATCTAAAAGTGAGAGCAACAACACATAATGAGATAACGCATTTCAAGGCTTACAAAATTGGGAAATATAATCCATCCAAACAGAAATTATCAACCAAGAAACGTGTAGAATAAGAAAAACCATTGAATATGATATTTATGAATGATGAGTGTTAAATTAGAATGCAAATGAGTTGATGTCTAATATAAGTTAGATTAAAGCTTGAAATGTACTATAAGAAATTAATTGAATTCGTAATGCTAAAAGCTCTTTGTTAACCTACGACACACAATTTGTTAAAGACAATCCGAAGAAAATAGTGGATATATGATTTACTGAATGAGACGCACTTTCCTACTGTCTAAAAAGCATTGCATTTCTTATAAAGACAAATTTGATCCCCAATTCACACTCTACACACAGAATGATGACGAGGATATTGGCACAAAAGGGGAACGTCTGACGAATTGATAAAAAAATTTCTTTCAGCAATGATATAAGATTTCCACAATCTATGATTTAAGTTTGATGACTGCACAACCAGTTTTGAAGCAGGCAATGGAACAGGCAGAGTAGTTGCCAAAGTTGATGTGATTTCTTGAGCAATTGAACAACTACTAGATGCAGCATGTGGTCATCAAGGTAATGCTTAGTACAAATATTATCTTGAGGTACTATTTGCATGCAAAATTAAGTATAATTAGAAAAAGCAGTTGATGCATGGTCCAGAAGTCTAAAGCTTAAATTTATGTCTGCCACCATTATTTATAATCCACTCATTTAAATGCTCTGTTTTAGATATAACAGAAACTTAAACATGCTCAATGATATTCATCATGTAAAAGTTAAAGCGAGTGACCACCCATTCATATGAAAAGAGAAAAAGCAAATATTATACTCCAAATGTCAATGCCAGATTTAACTAAAACATCAGCAAGAATGAAATTGAACAGATATTCTTATAGCTCACCCTCTTCAGTATTAAATTGAATAACATAACGAGCATTAATTCTATTTATCTTGTAAGATTTTGTTTTAAAGAAAGGAATTGGGCTCAATTGACTATACCTGTGAATTTTCTTCAGTTTCGACCGAGGCAGATACAATTATTGTTTGTAAAAGCAACTTGAGCACATCTTGTTGCGATTCACACTGGCTTCCGATAAATTGTATATAAGGAGAAAAAAATTTAGCAATTCACCAGCAAATAAAGCTAGCATTTGTCATAAACTTATGCATCTATAACTAACATTCGATGTAAATTGAAGAAGAATGACTTCAAATGGAATAAAATAGGCCGAATCGGGTCTCTCTATAATAAACTTTAAATTTAAAAATAAATGCATCGATTCATCAATACCTGTGTTGAATATTGAATTAGAGATAAAACATCGGAAGTAGGCTAGTGTGCTATTGTTACTGTGGCGACTTCTCCGCAACACCTCTTTGAAGAAATATTCTCAATGCATGTAATTCAGTCATCTCAACCTAAAATTTTCAAAATACACTGCTACCCGTTAGTTTTTGAATTATGTATTTTTCGTCTTCTGAAAATGCAGAGCAATCCAAAACATACCTGCAGATTTGAATCTACAGATAATTGATGCAAAGTTTCTGTACAGCACTCCAAATGTTTTCTTTGGTGTCGTGTTCATCTGCAGAATCGCCAGCAACAAGTTAATTTATTTTCAAACTTTCATTATTCCCAGCAGGAGAGTTAATTTCTGGAAGAGGTCCTCAGACGTTTCTTAGCCGTGAAGTTTTTCAAAATACTGTTGACAATATTGTGTAAAGGTTTGCCTAAAAGACCCTAAAAAAATTTCTATCTGGTTCCTGCTATATTTATCCAAGAAATTTCAACTGTACTCACAAAAAGAAAAAGAGAAAAAACTAGTAGGTAAAGGTGACCAGAAAGAGAAAAATTATATTCCATCAAAATATCTGTTCAGGGATAGATAAGCGTTTCACCATAGAATTGATATTTGTCAATAGATTACAAGTTTAATATCCAGGAATTCATATCACTTATAGACCTCTATAATAATCGTGCCAATAACTTGAAAACATGCATAAAATAACACATTCTCACATCTCAAACTTTCAAATCTCCTGCACCTCATGGGCGTGGCTGGAGGGGGGGCCCAAGTGGCTTCCCCACCTAAAAATGCTGTTTCTGATTCTGTTTTGCTGGTAGTCTCTGCCTCAAATGTGGGCCCTGTTTCTGAGGGTCTGGCTTCCTCTTCATCGTCCTTAGTGTAAGATTTGATTTTTTTTTTTTTAAAACGAGGAGCCTGCATGGTATATGGATAAACTGGTGGGAAACAAAACCCCTAAGAAGAAAGACCTGCAGAAAGTTTTTGGGAAAAGTTTAGCTGCTTGGAGCAAGGAATTGAACTGTTTGTTCCCGATGATCTAATGGACAGTACGATTGCAGATCTCAAGCTCTCGTTAATAGGTAAAATTACCATTTCATAAACTTTACATTCGGTTTTTCTTTTGTTTGCAAGGAAATGGGCAAAGGAGAATTTGAAGACAAAGGAAAAACCATGGCAACACCAAGGATGCTTGCTTAAGGAGATCCAACATCAGCACGGATATTGACAAGGTAGAGGATGTTTAAGGTCATGCATTTCATTATTCCAACACCAACAACATGGAGGCATCATCCAAGCAGTTGCAAGTCATTCATCAAGAAAGAAAGAAGCTCAAGATTGGAAATCAAAGTGAAAAGGGAAGTGCAAGTGCAATGGTAAAGTTAAGAATCAAAGGCTTGAAGGTGAAACCATGGCGATAACCAGGCAATATGAAAGAAGAAGACATCATCACAATGATCAATGTTGTATATTCAAATTCGTTGAAACCTCAACCAAGGGTGATGATCCAATTGTAAATATACACTTCTCATGGAAAGGAAAGTCAAGATGCAAATCCAAATTTAATTAGATGGTTCAACTACATACAACACTTCTATAAGTGCAAGATCAAGGTTAGGACACTGAGACGACAACAAGATTCCAAGTATAAGCTCAACTTCATGAATATATCAATGAGAAGACTTAGAGGTGAAGAACTTCAAAAGATGGAAGATTCATAAAGATGAAGCAATTTGGGAATATGAGCCATCGCAATGGATTAAGGACTCGATAATGTTGAGTATCAAGAGATATTTTCTCACCACCAAGGGATTGATCAAGTCTATAATATAAGCATGCTAAGGTGGTACTCATTCATCTTCAACCAATCAAATCATGCCAGATGTCCTCATAAAAGAACTCAGCATTATTATGTCTAGATTCATTGAATTTGCCAAAAGGAAAAAGTCAAAGAAAATTATCTTCTAAGGAAGATTTGTTGTAAGCCCATTTGCCATTTTATCAGACTCACTGATTGGTGCATTTTCCTATAAGCTTCTACCTAACCTATTTTCTCATTGGTTCTCAAAAAGCATTGTAATTTTCTCATTGGCCCACAAAGTGGTGCTTCACTGTAATTGGATAGCATTTGATGTTGGTAGCAGTTAGTTCCATTACGACTTTGCTGGATAAATTTGGGCCCTTGATCTTGACTTGATCTTGGCTATTCATTATATTTGAAGCCTCTATAAAAGGCCAACTTGAATCATTTTGTAAAAGGGAGACTTGGAGAAATTATTGCAATAATACTACCAGAATTGTTCATAATTCATGGTTGGTCTTCATGGTGGACTACTTATATTATTTTGGAGTATTGCATGGTTTCCACATTTCTTCACTTAGATTAGGATTTCATTTCATGTTAAATAGAAGTAGTTTAGTTGGATGAAAGTAATTGTGAATCAATCTTTGTGGAACTCGCCTATTTCATACCACTAGGTGCTTGTTGATTCTAAGTTTACCTTGCTTGGTCAACTGGAAGTTTAATGAGCTTTACTTTGATTATTGCTTGCACATCGATATGCATCCATTGATGGTGTTAATGAAATGGTAATAGTTTGAACATGTCTTAGATTCACCTTAGGAGATTGCACTAGCTTGGTGGAGTTGACGACATACTAAGTCTAGTAGAGTCACAAAAACATTCATAGTTTCTTGCATTCTAGGAGTAGAATAGCTTTCTAAACTCTTTCCCTTTGCAATATGTTTGGTTAGAATTACTTGATATCCATAAAATGAAAGTCCACAACTAGAAGGAACCTTGGGGCTGTCTCATTTGATCTCATAATCTATATACATTGTTTCGCATATGAGCTTCCTTGTTCAAGAGAGAATTGGAGATTTGATGTTTCAATTGGAATACTAAGTATTCGATTCTGCATGTTGAAGTGGTCACAAAGCTCACACCAACATGTAGGGATTTAATGATGCCAAATGATGACGAGATCTATATTGTCAGTCAGATATGTTACAATTTTTGAGAGACTTTATCATGGCCTATTTATCCTCATTTAAGCTAGTTCCAAAGAGGCACAAATCAATCGTGTTTCCGATATCAGCAAAGCAACAATGGAGAACATTGCAGTACAAGGAAACTAAAGGCTAATGAAAGTTTGTTTTCCAAAGGTCTATAAGAGTTCAAGTTTTTTTGTTGGCCTTACTTAACTTGTAGCTTCTCACACAAGACAAGACTAGGTGCCACTACTATAGTTTTGAAATTTGAACACAAATAATCAAAATGAAAATTCTCCTCATGGAATAGAACACACCTAGATTGAAATGAACTTTTGTCACTTACATTGAATTACAATCTTCCTCGAATGGAATAATACACGTCTAGAATGAAATGAACTTGGGTCACTTAACATTGAATTACAATCCTCCTCAAAAGAGCAAGCCGGGATCTTTGTTGGGGCACTTGTTCCATTAAACATTAGTACCTTCTCAAGGTCTAGAAAAGGTACAGAATCAAAAGAACTCAGGTCATTCAATTATAACACATGCCCATATCAAAAGACTAAACTGGGGCTTTTGAGGCATTTTCTTCATTTCAATTCATTCCTTTGGTAGTCTCTCAAAGGTTGGAACAAGCTGAGAAATTAAAGGAACTTGGTTCACTTACTTTTGGATGCAAATTCACACCAACAAACTAAATGGGATATATCGTGAGACCCTCTTGCATTTGATTTAATTCTAGCCTCTTAAGGTCTAGAACAAGTTCAGTCAAAAAGAGCTCGGGACAACTACTTGTAAATGTAAATCAACCAAAAAATCAAGTCGGACTTATATGGGACAGACCATGAAATCAAATTCACAAGAAAAGACCACACGAGTTTATGATGATTCACTACTTTCATCTCATTTACTTTGCATATGAGTTTAGTAATAATCTATTGTACATATAATATAGGTTCCAAAAATAATGAAGCTACAAGAAATTTGTGTTGAACAACATGCCCCTGCATCAAGTGCTAAAATCCCATCTAGAACAATCCAATCAGTCTTTTATCGGTTTACCTGAGAAACTTTACTGCCTCAGAGTTCTTTCACCCTCTGTTCAGTCTCTGTAATTCTCACTTCTAATGCCATTCTTTTACCAAACATTCTTTCATTGCATGTTCACATTTCCAAATCACATCAAATTATATTGATCTGTCCTCAAAATGACCAAACAGGTCAATGGGACCGTAAGAGTTCATCTAGCTTACCTTCTAGTAAATTTGATCCAGAGCAGCAGACATAAATCTCTCGAAGCTCCTCAAGCTTTTTGGCTTGGTCTTCTCTAATACAGTTTTGAAAAAAGAAACAGTAAAGCAATTCATAACAAGTATTACTGTATTAGAATAATCAGACAATTGGATACACTTCCACAAAA
>MU226828.1:1667794-1677952 GCA_018584345.1 Thuja plicata | reverse complement strand
ATAAGGTATGGGATTCGTATTTTACCTTGTGGGCCTTTTTCTTGTTATATGTACTACTCCTGTAAAGTGATGTTGGCTTGGTCTTTTAGTCTTTTTCATGCCTGCAAGGCACAAAATTTTGGATCACCAAAACAACCCAAAGGAATAGAAATTCAACTTGGACAGTTTATTGGGGCTCAAAGATGAGACCCGTGAAGAAAAGATTTTAAAATACTAAAGTATTGTAAAATACCAAAATCAAATCATCAAGTGTTGATAACAGGGGTGTCTCCATGTTCAATACTCCTGCAACTGTACAAATCATAAACATGCTTCCTGCCTTTTTACCTTCTTATTTTGAGGGCATGCAAAACCACTGCAAAAACCACTTCGTATATTAGTTCCTATTGGCCGAACAAGCAGTACAGCAGCAAGGAAACAAATAAATCAAACTGGCTAAAAATTATTATTGTTATTTTTATTTTATTTTTGAATTTCAGCATTGTCATGCCGCCAAATTTAAGGATTTCCGAAGGAAGCTTCACCTGGATCTTGTCCGTTGCCTCTGCAGTTTTTCTACATAACACCGTTAAACATATAATTGCTACTGCTACACCACCTCTGGCCATTTCTCCAACCCCAAGCGAGACGAGTCATTACTTCTCTGCAGAAAACCACAGCCTTATTCAGTAAGTGAATGTGCATTCATGCTACTGTCCTGATCGCCAACTGTCCAAACAACTGATTATTTGTATCTGTATCATGCACCAGCTCTTCCAATACCATACATTTCAAAACAAAAATCTCAGACTAGTTTCTTGCACCTACTATTGCCTCGTACCACTGAACAGGCCTCTGACAATCTACAACCACAAATGGAACCCAATCACAGAACAACAAAAAATTATTTGATCAATATGTTACATAAAACACATGTAGCTTAAACCTCTCAACTTAGAAACAGAAAACAAATCTTTAAGAAATTTTTCACCAGTTAAAGTGAAGCCCTTCGATATAGTTTCAAGAAGGAACTAACAAGATACCTTACAGGCTTGCACCAAGAATTTGATAGAATGGCGAGAAACTAATTACATATTTGAGCATGCAATAGTCTTTACAAACTGAGGAAAAAAGGCCTTTAATTTGGTTGCCAAAAACAATGGAGCTAACAAACACATAATACCATAAATTGAAAGCAGCACGCTGACAGCACAAAATTATCAGTTATTTAGTAGGTCACTTGCTCAGTGGTCAGAAGCCTGTGAGGCAGCCAAGTCCATCATTACCCTCAGCTTAGGATTTATCATCTCTTCGATCTTGTCTTCAGATTTATTGACCCTTTTGAAGTGACCTTGCCAATCCAATCATGCCCTCTTTTACCATATAGCACTGAGTAAGTGCTCTCTCTACAATTAGATAGGACTAAGTGTTTGGATAGAAATTTTTATGTTTGAAATAAGGCGGCTAGGTCTTTAATTATGAAAATGGTTGTATGTTTGTGTCCTCCAGTTGAGCGCCTAGTAGGTTTATCAAAGGCATGGTGTCTGTGTGGCGTCACACCTGTTTGTAACAATCTTTTGTTTAGCTAGTTTTGGAATGAAGGAGGATGTGTGGTCAGTGAACTATTGGAACGACCCCAATTAAGGAGATTAACTGGTTGATACTACATTTAATTGAGAACTGATTTTCACATTTTTGAAAAAGGTAAGATTATATACAATAACACACAAGGCAAAAGAGAGGACACTTAAGGAAAATTAACAAAATATTCACCCCTCATTTTAATTTTAGTGGCATTGCTACAAAAGCGGAGTCCACTGGAGACAAAATCCTTCAAGGGTGAACCTGTCATCTTAGGGACGGAAACCCTCAAGAGTAGTATGTGGTGTATCTTCATATAAATTTATATAGGGTGAATTCAGTCTTGCAAGCGGTGGAGTGCATCAAAGTCATCAAATGCAGCCAGATGTATATCACTCAGTATAGAGTTTGCATGTTAGTTAGAATAGTTTTGAGTTTGTTTTTCTATTCTGTTAGCTGAGGTAATTATAGTAGTAAATTCAGTTTAGTTTATTATAGTGAATTAAGAACATAACATCCCCTATAGGAACTTTGGCCTCTTTAGCACCATCATAATAATCAATGCATTGTTGTAGGTGACAAAAGTAGTGTTGGGCCAGCTAGCTCTTTTGGAAAAGTGAGTAGATGGAGGTGTCTGAGGTCCAAAATTAGGCTGGGAGGGTGCCCTCCTGGAGGAGATTTAAATAAAATCCTAGAGCTATAGTTGACACGATCCAAGCCTATATCTTGAAGAGGGATTTCCCTGTTCATGGTGATCCATTGTAATGCTTGTACTAGATATTTGTATGGAGGAGAGGCTACTCTAAAGATGGAGTCTTCATGCCCAGTAGTACCTGATTGAGCAGGTTGTTTGAGGTGATACAAGAAGCCAGGGATTTTGATGCCTTGTGGTCTTCTTAGGAGACATGCAGTGAACCATAATAGAAAAGGGGACTCAAGTTATTTTGGCATACTGCAAATCAATCGTTGACGATGGGTACAATAGTTTGTTAATATCTTTGAATGCTAGCTGAAGGATTTTTCATTGCCATTTGTGCCGGCACCCCTGCAAGAAGACCTCCCATGATCAATGTGCTAATCAGAGAATTTCATCAAATAAAGCTTGATGAAGAGTACATTGAGCTTTAAAATTGGAAATGCCTTTTTTGTTTTTGTCAGAATTATCTGATACTTTCCCTCACTTGTCTGAATGCACATATTCACCTATCAGATACCAGATGTGAATAAGATGCTAACATAAATCCATATGAATTTTTTCAGATTTATTCAATACCTCCCCACCTTTGTCAAGATGGATGTATCCATACAAGCTTATATTTGGGCCGTACGGAGCGCATTCAGATAAAACACCACACCATTTGGTGCAGTATCCACTTAACAGATTATAAGAATACATCAAAATTTAGAATGTCTTTAGGTTGAAATGTTAAATAGTTCTCAAAAATTTAATGGTAAAAAATGATATTATTTGTTAGCTTGTTAAGTTGAGTGAAAATTTCTGCATTAAGTAATTATATTTGAAAACTGCTTGTTACGGTATTGAGAGGAGATTAATTTAATTAAATTTTTTAAAAGTACACTTCGAAATAACATTTGGAAATTAAATCAAGTCTTTTAATCATAATTGTTAGGAAATTTCTAATTTTGCATAATAATTTAGGAAAAAGTATATATATATATGAAATAATATGCTATATACATGTTGAAATTTTATTAATTGAGTGAAAATATAGTCATCTTTAGATTGTGGTTCTATATTTTTCAAATTGAAATAATGAGATTCCCCTTCCAATTAATATTTAATAGAATAATTATTATAATAAAAATAGTCATTTGTATTATAATCAAAGCAGATTTTGATTAATTTTTAAAATAAAGCGTACATGTCCTCGCAAGCATACTGGTGGGAAAGAATCAGGAAGAAAACCCTGAGAAATAGGAAGAAAACCCCCAGGCATAGCTCGAGCCTAAGACCCACCCGTTCATTGGACCCCAACCCATACAAAAATCAGTATCTCAAGTCGAATTTGGAAATTCCCCAACCCATACAATGATAGTAGCATCCCCGACTCCGAACTCACCAAAAAACCCCAAACAAAGCCCAAAATGTGAACTAGTGGATCATGTAGCAGAAGAAGAGGCACCGTCAGGAGCGCCCACTCGATGAAGCAGTAACAGAAGAAGGTGTTGGACCACCCAAAGAAGCCCGAACAATGTGCTTGTCCAGTGAAGCAAGGCTAAAGGTCCCCGTAGACTCAACATCCACCACCAATAGCAGGAGCTCATCCTCCTGATGTGGCTCAACCACCTACAGTGGCGGAATAGGAAGGATGTCGTCTCCAATGCACTTGTCCATGTGCGTCATGATGGTACAAACAACTAGGTAGTAAGGGTATTGGCTAAATAGCAAACTAAAACGTAAAACATATTAAGGAAGTTGAAAAAAAGTTGAAAAAAAAACTAAGTGTCCCCCTTGGTAAGAAATACGTTTTAGTTTGCTGCATAGACGTTTCCGGTAGTAAGCACCAAAATGTGTAGGTCCAATGTAGGCATGAGCAGATATAGGGAATCCCAGCGTCATGTAGAAAAAATCTTTAATTTTTGTGATGTGATTTCAATGTTTTCACATTGTCTAATGATTGTGTTTTTGACTTTCTATTATGAGATAAACATTTTAAACTTAAATAATTAGTACGAATATAAAAATGAAATATAATTAGAAATACCATTTATTTTATTTTACTTCACAACTATTAAGATATTTTGTTATTTACTACATAAAGATATTTTACTTACTTTAGAATAATCTTATTATTTGATCAACTATTTTTTAATTGAATTAAAGAATTATTTAAAATTATTTTAATAAGTTAGAATGATCTAAGTTTATATTTTTATTTTAAAAAAAAATACTTTATTTAATTTTATTTACATTGTTTACAAAATATAAATTATAAAATATAAATTACACTTAACTTCTTATAGACTATTAATTTAAAATTTGATCTTTTGACACTTATTTTATTCTAATTCTATCATTTTCTTTGAAACATAGTATAAATGTTTTATATATATTTATGTAAAGGACGTCAATTGTGATATCTTTGCTAGTATTATAAATTAAATAATTGTAATTAAATATGAAAATTTTCTCATTAAAAATTGTGCAAATGTATTATGACTCTATAAATAGTTTTATTAATACTATTTTATGTTCACACAACTTGAGACTCACTTTGTGACCTCCTGCTTTACCACCCCCAACCTTATGTTCATACAACTAATTATAATATGATTTATTAATATAATCTCTTATAAGATATAATTATTATATTAATCATCTTCATATATTAAGTATTTGTTCTATATGTCTTGGTTAACCTTTTTATATCTGATGTTTAAACTATACATATTATGTTCTTATTATATACTAGTAGATAATAGATAGGCATTAAACTTTCAAATGCATTCAAAAGTGATGATACACCTACTAAAACATATATCTATAAAAAGTTACAACTATGAATTATGACAAGTGTATACCTATAATAATATGGTTTTATAATTTATTTTAATTTTAAAACTATTTTAATGATAGCATCTATAGGTAGGGGAGATGGTGCTTACCCTAACTTGGAGGTTTTCAAAATTCTATGTGGAAATTTCAAATCACTCTCAATTTTTACATAATTTATTTGTCAAGTATGCTACTTGAAAACAAAATTTCAAGTCTACATGGTCAAATACGCTGTCATATTAGCATGCTTTGTGTGAAGGTGTATAAAATAGTCCCAAAAAGTGACAAGACCAATAGGTGTGCATCAAGCATGTTCAATAGTGCACTGATGTGTTGATGTGACACCAGTGGTTATTTTTTTGAAATTTAGAGACATCATTTTGGAGATATGCATTGATGATACATTTTTAGTGTACCAGTTTTGGATTATTTTGTTCACCTACTAGTCTCTTTTGTTCACCTATTATAACACCTATTGGATCCCACTCGTGTATTGGCTCCTCTCCCCTACTATGAAAATACATAGGGCTATAACTTTATAGAAACTACTTCAAATATTAGATAAATAAATTCTAAAGTAAGCTAAAATTATGTCTTGAGGTCTTGAGGTATTAGATAGATTGTGTTGGGATGTGTTTTGAAACTCAATAAATTTTTATACTTGTATACACTTGAATTATTAATATAAAAAATAGAATTATTATTATCATTTAATAAAACATATAATTTAATGGTAATGTTGATTAAAAAATAATTGTTAAATGAAACAAAATATATTAAAATTATGTTGATTAATGTTTTTCCAATTTAAATGTATTATTTATTTTATTTCATGAAAAAAAAACTATTAAAAAATAAAATAGTTCTTTAGTTAAAAATAAAGTTGAGTTCATTAATGTATACATGTATGTAAATGATAATAATATAAAAAATATTGAAGTGAAATTTAAAATAAATGGTTTGTTTTCTTTAAGTTTTAAAAACTTCCATATAATTTTTATTATTTATACTATTAAAAGTAAAATTAATTTTAAATAAAGAATAAATTATTTGATGTTTAAAATAAATAATTTTTAAACAAAAATTATAATTTTAAAAAATAAAAAATAATAAAAAATAAAATATTTTCTTATGTTAATTTAAATGAATTAAACACATTTACGCTTTAAATTAATTAATGGAGAGAGAGGTTAAGAGCTTACCGGTGATCAGCATGAAAGCAGTACGCCATACTTCCAAACTTGAACGCATCTCTGAAAGCAACTCATCACCGAACACAAATCCGTCAAATTCAAGAATGAGAGTGTATATTAATTCTAAAGAGGAAGTAACACTCGTTAGCCTGCACCCACCTGAAATAATTCACTTGTTGCCATTCACTTTGTGCTTTGATGATGGCCCACTATTTGCAGTCGTGATAGTTTGCCAATGGTATTAGGTAAGTTATTTAGATTTGTACACCATCTGAAGTCTAAATGTTGTAGTTGTGATAGGTTGCCAATGGTATCAGGCAAGTTATTTAAATTTGTACACCAGTACAAGTCTAAATGTTGCAGTTGTGATACGTTGCCAATAGTATCAGGTAAGTTATTTAAATTTGTACACCATCTCAAATCTAAATGTTGCAACTGTGATAGATTGCCAATGGTATCAGGCAAGTTATTTAAATTTGTACACTCTTCTAAGTCTAAATGCTGCAGTTGTGATAGGTTGCCAATGGTATCGGGGAGGTTATTTAAATTTGTACACCCTCCCAAATATAAACGTTGCAGGTGTGATAGGTTGCCAATGGTATTAGGAAGGTTATTTAAATTTGTACATCTATATAAGTATAAACGTGACAGCTGTGATAAGTTGCCAATAGTAGTAGAGAGGTTATTTAAATTTGTACACCCTCCCAAGTCTAAATATTGCAACTGTGATAGGTTGCCAATAGTATCAGGGAGTTTATTTAAATTTGTACACCCTCCTAAATATAAATGCTCCAATTCTGATAGGTTGCCAATAGTATTAGGAAGGTTATTCAAATTTATACACTCTCTCACATATAAATGTTGCAACTGTAATAGGTTGCCAATAATATGAGGGAGATTATCTAAATTTCTACACCTTCTCAAGTCTAAATACTGCAGCTCTGAGAGTTTGCCGAGAATATTAGAAAGCAAATAATAGAAGTTGGAAAAATCGCCTTGTATTTGCAGTATCTTCAAATGCAAAATGTCACCCAGGAGACTGAATTGGAATGTCTCTTGCATTGCAGAGCAACATTCTTCCATCCGTAACCATATTAAGCTTGAAGGAAGTATGGGTGGCGAGTCCATGAGCAGATACTTCAAGTGAAGAAATCGTAGACCAGGTCTGTACAATGTTTGAAGACTTTGCCAATCACCCCCTTGTAGCCGAAGGCGAGAGAAATTGATGTTACTGGATACTACCCTGCTTACATGAGCCCCCTCCCATATACGACTACCCTGTTTTTCAGTTTCAGCAATGGTCCGCCCCATATCCCGCAAATGGTCATGCATATCAAATACACCATTGTCAATCTTTATAAGTAACCTGAGGGAAAGATTGGATATAGCTATGTGTACACTCCTGTACAAAGCTTTCCAGAAAATAATGGGAAAATATTTGCGTTCTCCGATGAAGAAGCAAGCGATGTCAAGGAATATTTCTTTTTCCTCGTCAGTAAGAGCAGTGTAGCTGATGTAGAGTGTTTTGTGAATGTCTTGGTTTAGAGTAATGTTGTCAGCAGCTTCTATCCAGCACTCTCTTTCATTCTGCTTATCATACAAAAAGGCTCCAATGACTTCCAGTGAAAGAGGATGCCCCTTGCAAGCTTCAACTATTCTTCCAGACTGAAATTCAAAACCGGGCTTTGGAGATTCTCTCAGAAAAGCGTGCCAGCTAAATAACTGGAGACCTTCATTTATCTGCAATCCAGTCATCTCGTGGATACAATCAGGTGAGACCCCTGCGACATGGAGAATGTGTCTGTTTCTAGTAGTAATAATAAGTCTGCTACCAGGGGCCAGCGAAAACCCAGCCAAAGCATTCAATTGCACGTTATCATCCACATCATCTAGAACAAGAAGCAGACGTTTTCCTTCCAAACGATCTCTCAACAAAGATATACCTTCATCAACACTGTCCACTTCAACACCATATTTGGTTATATCTTTCAGAATTTTTGTCTGCAATTTCGCAAGGCCGGTGGCATCTGCAGCAGTGGCGCGGACATTTGGTACAAAGGACGCAGAATCAAAATCACCAGACACTTGATTATAGACAGCCTTGGCAACTGTGGTCTTTCCAATTCCCCCAATACCCCACAATCCACCTCTAACCACCCCTTCTTTTGAATTGAGGTTAAATTTGTGAATGAGATCGTGAGTCATGGTTTCCAGTCCCACGGGGTGTTTAGCAACTTCTAAAGGGACTCTGTCCAAGGTCTTCATTACGTCATTCACCACCCTCTTCACTAGCTGAGCTTCAAAGCTGCGAAAAAACGATTTCATTAATACAAATTAATGTTCAGAAACGACCCGTGAATAGAAATTGCAAAATAAATAAATAATAACAATTTATTACATTCTAGTTACATATGGAATCCCAATAATAGTTTGGAAAATTATTAGTTCACGCCCTAGGACTACAGTGAACAAATTGGGCGTCACAATTTTTTCATATTTACAAAATATTTATTTTAATTAAAAGTAAAATGCAATTTGTTTAACAAAATATATTAAAAAAATTAATTTTCTTTATGACTTAAAATTTTTTGAGATATGAACCATTTTCTTTTCTAGAAGTGTAAACAAACATATTTTCAATATTTTATAAAACTTTATACATAATTTTTAATATATAATTTTTTATGAGGTTTTCTAATAAATTTAAATTAGAGAAAAATATATATTTTTAGTATAGTTTCTTATTTGAATTATTTTATTTTTTTCTTTATTGTGTTATACATTCATGTAAGTTAACATAGAATAAAATTATTTATTATATAAAATAAAATAGTTTTATTAAATATATAAATAAGATGTTATAAATGTAAAATCTTGTATATTTCAATGCATATGGGTATAATTTATGAATTACATTTATATTGAAAATTTCTATAATTAATTATATTGGTTGGAGATATTTTTTCATATACAAATAATTTTTATTGTCTTAATATTAAGATACAATTCTTTTAATAAATATATTAGAAATAATAATTATCTACAGGTCTATCTGCCAAAAAAATTAAGGCAATAAAAGTAGATTTGTAGGAGATAGTTAAAATATATATACTGAAGAAAGAATATAACATAAGAAATCTTTCATAAAATTAATAGACTCATCCCTTTCCTCCTATTTTTATGCTGAGACATTAAGCTATCTGTATACATAAAAAAGAAATCTAGACAGTTACAATGCGCTTGGAATATTGGCAGTTACAAAGGGATTAGAATGTTGAGAGTTACAAAAGGTTCACATGTCGGTGTAATGAGTGTTTCTTATATTTATGATTTCAGACACTCGCCCCATCCAGCTTGTTTCTATTTCTATTAATATTTTACTCTCAAAAGTCCCTTCGAACTCGAAAAACTCCATAACATTGATTTAAGGAAGATTCTGTGAGAATTGCAGAACAGTAGCTACTAGCATTGGCATGGAAAAGATCAAGTCGATGGTGCTCTTTATTTTTCTTACTTATTGGATCATTTTGTTTGCCTCTTTTTTAGGTTAGATTATAAATGAACATTTTTTTTAAAAGTGTTTTTCCATAATCCATCCTTGAAAGAATATTTTTTGTGCAGAGACTGTGAGCTTTAGCGCAGTGATCAATGGCTTTGGTATAAGAAAAATCATGAAAAGAGGGAACACATTCGCCATAGGTTTCTACCGATGCACAAAAAAAACCCCAATGTTTTGGTGTTTGCAGTACTTGCAAAGTCTACTTGCTTGAGGTTTGAAAAGATAGTATTAGAGGACCCTAGAAACCATACTTGCCAAGATTTTTCTATGTTCTTTGCTTGTGTTGAGGTAGAGACCACTATTGTAGTCCAAATAGGAGTTAGGACAAA
>MU226828.1:1630417-1644030 GCA_018584345.1 Thuja plicata | reverse complement strand
TCACAATCACAATTGCAATATACAATCAATCAAATTCAAGTAAGTGTAAAGTAGGGTTAAGGAAATCAACACAAATAACAATTAACAATTCAAACCCCCCCTTAACCAAAACTTTTTCATCTTTACATCTCCTAAACCCCATTTTCATACTTTACACCTTGATTCATTAGAATAATATCAATTTTCACATACATATCATGAAGGAAATAAAGTAGTAGACCATTTAGCCAATTTGGGAGGAGATGAAATAGAGATAGACACGACACACTCAGATTGTGACTTGCCATATTTTCCAGATTTAAATAAGTTGATACAAAATGAGAGGCAAGTTGATCAACGGGTTCCATTTTTAATCATTATTTTTAGTGGCACTAAGTCTCAAATCAACATGACCCCTGTTGACGATCATGTGCTTTCCAAATGTGTCGAATTGAATTTACATAAAGGAATAGGTTACGCGATGGATTTGGAAAAGAAATTTTATTTCACTCTACATGCATGGAAATACACGTGGAAAAAACAAGTTTTCTCATGACCAAACCACAAGATGAAGTTTTAATTGACAAGTTTATTTATTGATGCAGGTTTCTATAATTATTGTGGCTCTTTGGAGATCAAGTTCTATAGAGCATTCATTGCAAGCATATAAAGTTTATTCAAGCCATTTATAAATTTACAAGTCATCTTCTATATTAGATGCATTGTGGTGAGAGATAAACTATCATGATCACAAGTACAAATAAATAAATAGAAAATAATTGCACCCACATAAACAAACTAGACAAGACATAGAGATTATGCATAAGACACGTTGATTAATAAAAAGGAAAAGGCACTGAATGCACAGTCACCATGATTTTTTAAGAGAAAATATGCCAAGGTGAGAGAGAATGCCCTAGAAAATAAATGTTACACTATGCACCTCTGGTCGATAAGCCATAGGGTGTTATTCTTATAAACCTAAAACCTCTAAAAATAATACAAAGTATTTATACAACCTACTAAATAGAAGTTTAACATTTCCAACCTCCTTTTCTCTTACCACTCCTCGAGGTTTTATAGAACAACCCTCAACAGACATGATCATAGGAATAATTAAATTAGTTACAGTAGATCGACCTGCTGAAGAATCTGGCATAGATCACTAAATTTGGACCATACTGTATGCAAATATGTTTCCCTGATTGGTTCATCACAGTGTGTCTTTCCACTTGGGCTTGAACAAAATAAATCATGGTGATTTTATCAATGATGACCAACATTGCACAGACCAATTGAAAGCATGCTTAGGAAAGCTGTTAAAAAATCATTGGTTGTTGGAGTCCAAATGCAGAAGAATATTCCTTGAATGTGCATTGGCAGGTCCCTTTGGTCATGGTTCCCTAAGAGGGACACATGGAGCGCTAGTGGAACTTGGAGGGAAGGCATCTTACATGGAGCGGATTAAAAATCTGATGGGTTCACATGTGTCAACCCTTGTCGAGAAACATTGTTGTTGCGAGGGTGCAGTACGAGTGAAAGTGGCCAAAGTATGAACACATGAAGTGTTAAGGCCGACGGTGTAGAAGGAGTCTACATTTCTGGCAACTTTCAGGGGATCTCGGCCTGCCAAGAACAAACCTTGTATCTCTAGCTATGCTGACCAGAGCCTTATACATTGGGCTGGGGTGTACTCACTTCAAATTGCTCGGATCAGTTATCCTTAGTGAGTTGCTAGCTGAATTGGAAATGCCTGTAAGCAAAAGTGAAGTTATATATTTCCTAAAGGAAGAAAACATAATATTAATTAGAAAGCACAAATCAAACCATGGGGCCCAGGGCATGGAAAAAATTTGTGAAAATGGGGCCACTGAAGAGAGAACAAAGAATAAAATCATTATGAAGGTCAGCAAAGAGTTTCCATTAATCCCATTCAAAAATCAAATAAATCAGATCAAAATAAATCAGATCAATAAAATCGACAGCCATAGAGGAAAGGGGTACATCGAGGTTTGAGAGCAAGTGGTTGCATTTTTTCTTGGTTTCATAACAAAAATCTATATTTCATAACATGTGGTCGATAACAACATTAATTGAGCATTAGATTAACATGTCAAAAGATGAAATTAGACAAACCATGGATTTTGTGCATGTGCAAGGATTAATCCTTCCCTTTACTAAGATAATAAAATGGTTTCCACCTGTCTGCTAGACTATGTACGTGAGATTTATTCCATATACAATCATATAGAGCCTTGTTGATAGTCAAGCATCTATAGCTCCAACAAGGTTACCGCCTTGACAACCGATAACATTTCTCTAATACCACTCATGCATCCATAGCTTCGATACATTGGTTATCATATCTTGATTTTGCATCTTTTACATTTTTTCTTTTATTTTTTTGTTTTCTTATTTTGTCCTTTTTGGCTCTAATATGCACAAATAATTATGACATTGAATCCTTCTAGGTTGGTTACCAAAGAGGTAGCATATCATTTCTATTTTTTTACCTAGAAAATAAGGGAAGGAAATCTCATCATCATTAATGCATGTGTTAAAATTAGGAGCATGTAAAATCAAGTTGGATGTCACTAGTTTCACAAAATAATAGATATTAATGCTAAATGTTGTGAAAAAATGTGTTGTTAGGTAGGGATGTAAAAAAAATATTACATTTTCAACCAAGAGTAAATGTAGTTTCCTTTTCTTAAAATCCAAGGTGTATAGATCTCCTCCAAGGGTACTATCGACAACAAAAACTGGGCTCAAAGATCCAAAAATAGATAAATGGAAGTTCTTGGAAAATTACCATGGTACTTTCACAACTTGATGTGATGTTCTCTATATAGTGGACTAATTTATTTATGTCTATGGAGGTAGTAGACTTCTCTACAAAAGGGAAATACTTTCAGAAGGTGGTGTAAGCCATTTAGCAAATCCTGAGAGTCATAAGTGTAGGATTTGTAGTTGTAGCTTGGAGATTATGGATACGCTAATGAGATTACCTTGTCATTGTCTCAGGAATCTTTCCTGGGATTTATAGATGATAATAGGCTTGCCACATTAATAGGCACAAACAATAACTTGGTCCTCACTGCCTTGAAATGGGTGCTTGGAGAAGATTTTCTACATAGTGAGGACCATTATAGGCTCAACACGGACATTGCGTCCAAGTTTGTGGGAGCTCTTCTTGACCTAGGGGATCCTAAGGACGTGATAAAGTTTCTCATAGTGGGCATGGTTGGAATAATATAGTGTGGAGGGATTCAGGATGTTTTGGATGTGGCTCGCTGTGGTGTTGGGTTGCCACTAGAAACCGACTTGAATATTTTCCTTGAGATCAGGGCAGAGGTGCCATGGGTTCCATTTGTTTCAAACTTTCTCTTTAGGACCCTTGATGTGCATCATTTCTATGCACAACACGAGGTTAATTTCATGAAGAAATACTTGGACCTGAGTGTGGAAATGGATGAGGAGCGAATCAAGGAGTTCCTCCTCAGGGTCTCATTCAAGCAAGCCTATGATTCTACCACTAATTCGAGCAACAAGGAGACTTACAAAATGGAAGAATGTTCAAATGGAAGGGACAACATAGACGAAGATGGGCCTAGCTCTGGAAATGTCTGACTCGTGCTACTGAAAAATATTTTGCTTCTTGAAAGAAACTAAAATGTTATGATAAAAAAAATGTAAATGATGAAAAAAACCTTGCTTTTTTTGGCAAATTTTGAATTCTAAATACATATACTGAAGATAAATGAAAAATTTAAAATAAATTTCCTTATTTTATCTTGCTGTCTCTATTTGATTTCTTCAATCATTTACCATTTTAAACTATTCAGTGCTTTAAAGCCTAGAGAACGAACTTTAATTTTTTATTGTAAAGTAATGAAATATTATAACAAGGGACCTCGCCATCGTATACAAAATGATGGTAGGTCAGGAAATACCTTTCCGAGAATACACGAAAAAATGGAGAAACTCTGCTACATTAGAATGATTTCTCTTAACATACAAAAGAGGTTAGTGCAACATAGATAAAATCACTGTTTAAAAGGAATTCTTGATATGTGACGATGATGATCATTAGAGACACATTTCAGACTAACATTAGGGACTGACAACTATACACGAGACACCATAAATGTATTACCTTATGTGGTAGAGCTTATTGATAATAAAACTAACATAACCTAACTATTTACACTAACCTATTAGCTAAAAAATTTATGAGAACCCATTTACTGGATTTGAGGAATAGCTACCCGGGTGACCTAGCTTTTTCTTTGCAATTAATGGCTCTATGACATTTTGAAAAAAGAAAGGTAACATGGGTATTACCCTTCTTGGGTGTGATATGTCAAATAGGATGACATAATTTTCTATCTTGGGTATTTCTTCTAATGTAACATGAGACAAGATCTCAAAATATTTTAAAAGACTCTTTTCATGCTCTGAGGTGAGAATGACTTGATCAGATTGACAAGTAGATGGTTCTGAATATTACCCAATTGGGAACCCACAAGCCTCCATAGAGTGAGATCTGACAGGGGAATCATCCACACTTTCTTCAACCTTGAAAACCAGTGTTTTTGCATTCTGGGGCGTAGGGGAGTGATCCACATGAACAATTGGAGTGTGATCATCGAGTGTTGCACAAACATCTTCAAGCTCATCCGAGAACAACATGTCCTCATTCTCTACTTATCTTTTCTTGCTACGGGGCTTAGGAAGAATCTCCTGGGGCGACACCTCCTTTGAAGGAATCTCTGAAACTTCTAAAATTTGGATGGCGGGAGACTCATCATCTTCAAAAAAATAGGGGAGCTCAAAAAAGAGAAAACTCAGATCATTGGTCTTTAGATGTGGCAGGGGAAAACTTCCTTCATCTTGAATTGTGCTCATTTGTGTTAGCTACGAGCCATGCTAAATTTGTTCATTCTTTCACTTTGAGATCGCTAAATCACTGAGCCACCCTCAAACAAGGAAATTGTATCTGGCATAAGGCTCTAGAAGGAGAACTCTAGAAAATTGCTCCAATCAGATTCATCTCCCATCAGGCATGAAAATTATGGAACTTTTGTATGTGTGAATTGATCTTCTGAGACCAAATCTTCTGAGTTATATGGCTCCTTGGGAGATGCCTCAATCATATTCAAGGAATACCATAGGGAATTCTATTTCCTTTCAAGCTCAATGATTCTCAGCTCATGTTGAAGGTAAACCAACATATCCCGTGTGTTGGGAACTAGATCTTCATGATAAGGTTGAGGAGAAAATCAATCAGCAAAACTGTAGTAACTTGGGTCCATGGCTAACTGAACCCCAACCATTGCTTATCGTGTGTACTTATTTATTTCATTCAAACTGAAAAACCCAAAACATGCACTGACTTTGGCGACTGTGTTTAGCTCTGTTCTACTGGGAATGCCATAAATATTGTTGGTCTCTAAGAGGCTCACGCCTATAAAATAACGACAGTTAAAAAAATTTACGACATGGTGCACCACATACTCTTCATTATTGGCCAAGAGAATAGGAAGCCAAAGTCACTAGACATAGGGAAAGACGTTCATATCCCAGTTGTGGGAAGCACCTATAAGGGTCTAAATAAATGAAGAGAACTCCTAAAGGGAGCATAATCCTTTCCAACCAAGGACATGGTATAATAGCCTTTTTATCAACATACATAAATAGCTCTTATAAGGGTTGAAAGAAAAGACTTCACATCCTAAAAATGATCTTCATGAGGAGAAGGTTATAAAGGATACAAGTCATCTTCTATATTAGATGCATTGTGAAGTGAGAGAAATTGTCATGATCACAAGTACAACTAAATACATAGAAGACAATTGCACCCACATAAAAAAACTAAACTAGACCTATGAAGATTCAACAGAAGACACATTGATTAATAAATAGGAAAAGGCACCGAATGCATAATCCCCATGATTTATTAAGAGAAAACTTGCCAAGGTGAGAAAGAATGACCTAAAAAATAAATGCTACAATATGCACCCTTAGTTGATAAGCCATAGGGTCTTGTTCTTAGAAAAGTAAAAGCTCTACAAATAATACAGATTATTTCTTCAACCTACTAAACAAAAGTTTAATATTTCCAACCTCCTTTTCTCTTACCAGTCCCCAGGGTTTTATAAAACAACCCTTGATAGACATGATCATTGGAATGATTACAATTAGTTACGATCAATCGACATGTCGAAGAATCTGGCATGGATCCCTCGATTTCCCATGTTGGAGGAAAATATGTTTCCTTGATTGGCTAATCGCAATGTTCTTTTCCAACTGGGTTCAAACAAAATAAATCATGGTGGTTTGATCAAGGATGACTATGATTGTACAGACCAGCCAAAAGCGTACTTAGGAGAGCTTTTAAAAAATTGTTGGTCTTGGGAGTCTGAACATTGGATAATATTCCTTGAATATGCATTGGCGGGTCCCTTTTGTCGTGGGTAGCCAGGAATGCACTGGCAAACCTAGGAGGGAAGGTATTCTCCATGAAGCAACTTAAAACTCCGACGGGTTGACATGTGTCAACCCTTGTCAGGAAACTTTGTTGTTGCAAGGGTGCACTGCGAGTGAAAGTGGTTGAATTATGAACACGGGAGGTGTTAAGGTTTGCAATGTAGAAGGAGTCTACAATCACATGGAAAGAAATTTTTTTAATGTAATTAAAGATGCATCTACCTATTTCTAAGTCAAGTCATTTCTCATTTGATAATTATATAGATACTCTTTAAGTATGAATACCAAGATCAGCTCAAAATTTATGCATTATAGAAAAGGAACTGAGAACAAACAAAAAATGAGACAAGGATAAAATGAATCCCTCTTCATTGTCTCAAGGATTCTCTAGAGACAAAATTAACCTACAATATTTGTAATATGCATTATAGTTAAGGAAGAACAAACAAAAAAATGATAAGTGGCACATGAATCCCTCTTCACTATCTCGAGAATTCTCTAGAGAAAAAAATCAACCTACAATTCTTATCCTTGCCACAAGTGAGGCAAGAGTAAACTATTTTTCATCCTTCATATATTCCAAAGAAAATAAGAATTTATCCCTATCCTCCAAGAAAGAAAAAGAAAGTAATTTTTTTCAATCCCATTATCACTTCTTCTAATGTTACTACCTTCATATGGTCCCCAAATGAAATTTCAAATAATTCAAAGGCACATTCATATTCTACTTCAAAAGTACAAGGACAACAGATAAAAAATGGCCCAACAACCATTCCTCCTATATAAAACATATTCACCAAAGCGAAATCATATTGATATTCATTTACTTAAGAATGGTTACAAACCACACAATTGGGATGAAGATGATTTTTCGGAAGCGAACTTTTCAATGTTATTAATTGAGATTTAGAGCTTTCATGCTCTACATATTTATAAATTGCATTCTTTAGGTGGTGTCTCCTACTTGGAAGGGCACATCCTTTATGACATTGACCGCTATTGTACTATATTTGATGAGATATAATTTCATAAAATTAGTCCATATGATACATGAATGCTAATGATTATTCTTATTGATCATATGCTTTACTGACATGATATTTTTCTACAATGCTTATTGGATCGTTCATGATTACCATGACCACACCTTTGACTCAATGCTATTCAGATCATATGCTAACAAGAAGCCATTTCTTCTTACCATCGTTTAGGATGATTATAATTCCATAACAAATTTAGCATGATTCAATATCTCACACATGTATATGTTCTTATATAATCCCTTATATAGCATTCGTGGCTACTTCTATAGTAGTAAATTTGGGGGTAACAATGGGGGCATATTGATATCTATCATTATATATGCTTTCATGAGCATACCTTCCATATCTTCTTATGATATCACATGATGTTATCCTTACATTCTTCAATCATCATTATTGATTTCTCTAAGAATAAACCAATTTATAAATATTTTTCTACTCTCCTCCAAATCAATTGCATTCTTTACATGCAACTAATTGAAGGGGGCCTATAAAGTCACTAAAGTTCTTTTCTAAGTATGGTTATAGAAGCCATCACATGTGATCAAAGGATATTTCAAATAGTACCACACTACTTTTTCTATCTTTTCCTCTTTTTTATTTTGATTATAGACAACATAATTTTATTTTAAATGCCTATATGATGTTATTCATTAGTTATTTTTATATTTTGCAAGTTTCTAGGGTGGATCACTCATTTCAAAGAAGCTTTTTTCTAAAAAGTGACACGTGTTTCATTTTTATGAGCATTTTAAGTAAATTTACTATGTTGGCTACTTGATTTTATTTTGACATGCATTCTCATGATACTTCACATGTAAACCAAAGTAGAGGTAAAATTTAATAGAAAAAAATTACATACCTTGTACTTCTCCCTTTCATTTTGGACTCAGATAGATTATCTTTATGCAATAAAATGAATTTAAATAGCACAATTTACTCTAGTAGTTGGCACATGGTCCAAGCCCTACCTATCTCCATATACACACTCTAACAGTTTGGTCGTAGTCCTTAAATTTATCCATTTCCTACCAAGGGTCAACTCTATGATTTACAAAAATGGCCTAGGTCAAATGTATGATTGTAAAAATGACCCTTAAATTTTTAAATTTTAAGTTTAAAATATAGGGTCAAACTTGCCCTTATGATTTGATTGTCATTTGTCAACTAATTGCACAATATTTCATTTATAACCCTTATATGTAAAAGGATAATCCTAATTCATTTTGATGTAGAATTCACAAGAGAATCTTATAACTAATCATTAAGTATTGAATTTAAGCATTGAATATTGCATTACCTGCTGGCATCCTCATCTAGATTATTGAGCTATTAACACATTTGCCTATTTTTTGCAATATTTTCAAAGCTGCACATTATTCTTTTCTTTTAATCCGGAGCTATCTATTGTTACAGTGCACTCCTTCCACTTCTATTCTTTGTTTAGTCCCAAACTATAATGTTGTGCAACATACCTTTCCCTACTTAAAAACTAATTGTTCACTGAATTCTTATCTTTCGTTTCTTGTTGTCTCTACCCACAAAGAAAAAAGCCACTCACTTTTAAAATTACCTAACAAAATTAACCTCACTACCAATACCTATTAATTTTTATAGCACGTTTTAAGGGAAGGAATTTGAGATCCATAAAAGATTTTCAACAAACTACCCTTTGACAAACTAAGGAATAGTGAAATCCGACAAGCATTCATGAAGGAATAAATTGAACGATTACAATGAATTGAAGTTGAAAGGGAGCACTCAAAGTTTGATAGAAATTGTATGAGAGATGGGTTCATGTGAACCACTACTCATGAATTATGGGTCAATGAGTTTGACTCAAAAACTACACAGTTGAATCCTGATAGCAATATCACAAGAAATTGTATGAATAAAATGTTTAGACTTATATAATTGTGAATATAACTCATTGTAATATATAAAGACTACTAATTCCAAAGCATTCATCTAGGCTTCATTTTTTTCGCTAGAAGAAAATACTAATATCAAAAAGATTAATCAGTTATAAGGAAAAATTACACAAAAATTAAAAATCCACTCCTTAAACCCTACCCTAAAGTAATCGGTAGGCCGAATGGAAGCATGAAATATATCAGCAGTATAGAAAAGCAAGCAGAAAGTAAGGTGTGTTCCTTACCCTCCAGTTAAATCCATGGACCACCCTGAGCGTGAACAGATCTCTTTCAGGCCTTTCTCCCATCCCTCAATCTCTTCTCTTGCGTATCGAACTGAATGCCCATTAGGTTGTAGACATGCACAGATCTGCTGTTTCCACCACTCAATACCATCTCTTTGGATTTGATCTGAATGGGTGTAATGTTTCTGAAATGCTGGCTTGTACGGACTGGAGTCCTTGAGAGGATATCTGACTTCAGTTGGAAGCACATCATAAAACAGAGGAATGATCAGACCAGAGGTTTTCAACATGGCGGCGGCCTCCCTGAGACACCAGGTGGAGTCTGCGTATCCTCTTGAAAATATAGGAATACGTATTGCACTGCTCTCCACTGCTCTTTCCAAGCTCAACCCAATTATTTCTCCCTTTTCCAATTTGTGGCTGTCTAAGAAGGCATTGAGTCCGGCAGCATTCAGGGCTTCGTAGAGATGATCAACCAGATTCTTTCTCACATCTTCTCCCCTGAAACTCAGAAACACATGATATTCCTTGTCGCTTTTGAAAGGAATTTTGCTTGTGGGAGGGACGTATTCTTCCATCTTCAATCCTTCCATCTTCAGAACTGCAACTGAAAAGTAAAGAATGGCAGAGAGGATTGAACCCAATTCAGCTTGTATACGGCCAGGTCAAAGTTATATTTTTTTATTCACAACTGTTACCAAACAATGATGCGTACTTCTAAATTGTAAATCTCGAAGTAACGGAAGGCCGGCCCAATTTTTTAAGGTTTTCTGCGCCCAATCATGTCAAGTTTTTGTGGTGTTCGAGTTTCATTATTATTTTATCCCCCTCCAGTCATGTTCAATGAATCTGGACTGCTAGAAGTGGTGCATTGATTTAGGGGCCGTCAATTTATTAGAAAACAAACTTATTTTTACACATCCTTATTGCTCTTACATCATGATGATGGATCACAGAGAAACGTTGATGCTTAGAAACATACACAATCAAAAACTAGAAATCAAAGCTCAAAAACAAACTACTAACTCTTGACAGTGACAACGGCTACAGAGGGATCGATGTACTGTTGACCAAAAATTTTAAGAGTAAAAATAATTTTTTTTTTTATGTTTTAATATTTTTATTCCTAGAATGTTAGGATTGTTGATTAATTTAAAAAAATAAAAATATTATTATTTTTAATTTTTAATGAAAAAAATAGATTCCTTTTGTGCATAACCATTTTGCATTGAGTGAAAGCTACTTTTACTAATTTTTTCCTCCACCATCTCTTCTTTTTCTAATATCCAATTCCATGTTATTTTGTCTTCTTTTATCCATTCCATCTTGACATTTTCTTCAATAAAAGAACAAGTTCTAGGGGAAGTGTACTACTGCGTTTATAGCTAATTTCGTACATTGATTTAGGGGCCAACAATATCTTAAAAAAATATTAAAAAAAACAAATTCTTGAGAGTCAACATTGATTGGTAACTATGCAGAGATCACAATGTACTATTGATCAAAATGTTTAATTAATTAAAAAGTAAAAAAAATTATTTGTTACTTTTAAACACTTTTATTTGTAAAATGTTAGAATTGTTGATTAATTTAAACAAATAGAAAAACTATTATTTTTAATTTTTAATTAAATAAAAATTTTAGTCAACATATCATTAGGTGGGGGCTACTTTTACTATTTATTTTTTTCATCCACCATCTCTTCTTTTTCTGATAGCCAATTCCATATTATTTTGTCTTCTTTTATCCATTTCATCTTCACATGGGGCGTACAATTTAAATGGTGGTTAATTAAAAAGTAATTAGGTTAAATATAATTAACAATTATAATATAAAAACTATTTTTCTTCAATAAAAGAACAAGTTCTAGGGAAAGTGTACTACTAGGTGTCATAGCTAATTTCGTGCATATTTTTTGGCTTCTGGGTAGTAACAATGCTCCCTGTAGAATTTGATAAGCACCAGAGGGTCAAAAAATGTCCATTTCAAAGTGTCCAATAATACTTGGCCCCTTTTGTGTTATTACTCGTTCACTTGGACAACCAAAAAGTATGCACAATTGATACAATACTTTAACACAAATGTCCTAATAATCATGCAACTTTAGCGCAAATGCCTCAATAATGGTGCACTATTAGTACCAATAAACTTGTACAAATGATCTAATTTTTATTTTCCCCACCCAAAAAAGGGCAGGGGAAAGTCCCTGGTAGCTGCCCAAGCTAACTTCGCACACCTAGAACTGCTAAACTGTAAGTTGGATTTCGGTGATTTTTTTGTTGTTGCTCCGTTTGTGAGTTAAGAGCTTAAAGCTAAGGTTTCAACTTCTGGGTATTCACAGATCTCTTTGTAGAGACCATCAAACACCAAGTGGTCAAAAAATGATAATTTCAAAGTGTTGCCTGATACTCGCTCTGTTCTTGCACCAATAGCAGTTCACTCAAAAATGCCAGTACTTGTGGCCAAATGTCCTGCTAGTCGTTGCGAAATGTTCTAATAGTGGTGCACAAATGGGCCAATAACCAACCAAAAATTCTAAAAAATGATCGGCTATTAGAACATGTGTGATCGACTATTGGTACATGTGTTATCATTTTTGGGGCTCATTTATTATTAGTAATTGGGGGGTCAAGGTGATTAAAAGGTCACGGTTATTGGACCCCCTTACAATTACTGGGGACTTTCCCCTAGTGGTTGACTTTCTAGTGGGATTTTAATTTGAGAAATATAGGGGAAAGGGACCAGTAGTGGACATAGCACCAATACCCATTCACTTTTCGTTAATTGGACCCCCCAATATGAAATAATCATGCACACCAATAAATGTACATAATTAACCCAAAATATATTCATTCAACCCCCAATATATGTTCACACATGAACAAGTAGTAGATAGATAAAAAAAAAAATTGATCCACTATTGGTCCTTATGTGATTGAAATACAATATTCTTTGCACAAATTTAGTGAATAACTCATTTATTAAAAATTCAAATTGTTTACAATATCCACTTTATGCAAGTGGACCAAAGGTACACAATTAGTCAAATTACAAATACAAGAGCGCAGTTATTGGTCCCTCTATGACAATTTTAGAAATCAAATTGAACTTTATGGGTTCTCATATGCACTTTCTCCCAAACAGGTTTGTACTCTTTGAGGCATTTAATCTATCTGCAAATAGTACCTGCATTTTCAACAACTGGTGTAAGGCTCCCATATAGACACAAAAAAAAACATAAAAAATAAATTGTAAGGCTAAATCCACACATGAGAAATAAATTGAATATGCAAGCATAAATGACCGATTGGTTGCAAACAATAAGTTTTTAGACATTCAAAATCTACACATACAAGCATTCAATTAGATATGCAGGTATGAAATGACTGTTTGTTGCAATCAACAAGACCTCAACTTGTAGCGCAATAATGAATTGACATGATGTTTCCCACCATAATTCAAATTCAAAATTCAACAACCACAAATGACTACATTCAACTTACACATTCAAATTCCCAAACTAATAGATAAGGGATTTTGCAAGTTCATTTTCATTAATACAAATAGGAAGTCTAAATATTCTTTGCAGACTACAGAGGTGAAGCAAGAACTATATGTTTATTACTACAAAGTCTGAATATTCTCTACAGACCTGATAGTTGAAGGAAGATTTTTTGCACAATCCTAATTAGGTTGGTACATTATGCTTAACCTTTCTCATTTTATTTCATAGGTGAATATTGTGTAAACTTACTATTTTCTGTGTTCTAAATACATCAATTGCATCCTCATTAATTTACCTTATTTGCCATGCAGTACCTCTCACTTAGAGCACCAATACACATTGCAACCTTCTACTAATGGCATCATCTACATTTTCTAATCATATCAGAGTCACCCCTCCATCACATGCTCTAATTCTATCTTGTGTCATCATCTCTGCT
>MU226828.1:1562696-1572982 GCA_018584345.1 Thuja plicata | reverse complement strand
TTATTTAAACAATGAAATTTCTTTTTAATAATTAGAGAACTATAGCCATTTTAATTAAATTAAATAGGCTAGGGGAATGGGTTAATTGCAAGTGGGTATTTGATTTAGGGATTTATTTAATTTCTTTGTAATTAAATACTATAGCCATGTTTGATTTTGATTTGATTTGATTGGTCGAAATTGATTTGAGTTGTATGGCTATAATAGTTAATATAAATCAGTGATAAAAATCACCTAGGATATTAAATTGATTTAAAGAATTATGTCAAGCAGTAACAGGGTCATTTGGACATAAATTGAGGGTATGATCACACTTAGGGCAAATAGGGTCCATAGTTGCGATAGACCAAATTTAGGTGGTTACAATATGCAAGTAGTGCCATCTACCTATCATCACTGTGTTAAGTTCACTTACAATGGAACATAGATTTGTATACCTGGGGATAATACTTTATCTATTAATGCAGTTTCAAAGGGTGCTCATGTTCCCCTGAATAGAGAAGAAAAAGAATTCAATGCAACCTTAGCTGAATGTAAAGACAAGTTCAAGTCAGTAGACCTTGGCATGGGGGGGTATCAACTCAACTCCCTCACAACAATACCTATTTCACCTAGGTCTTATGGAAATCCTTCACAAGAAATGAGACCTTCCTCTTCAGCAATGACTTTATTTGGCACGTTTGTAGAGTCGTCAGTGCCTTTTCAAGATTAGAAGGAAGAGATGGTTGTTAGAGACTGGATTTATAGAGAAGATAAATACATGCACAATTAGAACTTCTCTCCCTCTCCTAAGACTTATGGAAGAGTGTATACTTTTGTCAAACATATGGGCTATCCTAGACATGGCCCTCTTAGTCATAGATTAGATGCTAGAGCTGAACCTCTTGATCATGCTCTTTTTGGATGCAATTCTAAGAAGACGGTTGGCCTAGGATTTGCGGATCACAATGAGAACACTACTCCTATCCTTGATGAGTCAGATAGTGAAGATGAACCAGAATACATACCTAATTTGACAAATCAGCAAGACATGTGTGAAGATTGGGTCTCTTCCACTAATCTCCTTTGGGGAGATTCGGATAGTCTAATCACTCATGAGACAGTTGCAACCTTAGAACAAGATGAATCCGATGTAAAATATCCTTTCATAGAACGTCAACAAAAGAATCTTGTTTGTTTGATAAAAAGAGAAGGTGTTACCCTTGATGACATAAGAACTTCCACATCAAGATGTCCCAAGTCTTCATGGTGTAAACATCCTAGTCGAAGTTCAGAAACAAGTTCATATGACTATGAATGGGACTCCTTCTTAGAGCCTTCCATGGTTGACATGGATGTTGATGTCATTCACACTTATATTTCTCAACCCGAGGTAGCCGACAAGTCATGTGTAGGATTAGAGGATTTGAACCCACATGTTGCCTTAGTGGATGATTATTCACTTGTTAAGACGAATCCTGATTTGGGTAGCTTAGAAGGATACTAGACAGACTCTGACTCTTCGATCACCAAAGATGATATCATTCACATTTACAACCTTGAACTAGTCATTGAATTACCCCTTGTTCATGTTGGCCTCATTGATTGGTCCCAATGCTATCAAGAACCTGAGCTCTTAACATTTCAAAATGATTATGAGATAGCCTATTACTTGAATGTCATTGAACCTATAGTCTCTTCCACCAGTGAACCAGCTACCAGCATGACAGAGCCATAAATCAAGTACCTTAGTCACAAATTAAAAAGAAAAGAAAATCAAAAGAATAGGATTTCTGATGGCGAAAACCACAGTGTGGCAGTGTCAGAACCAAAAAAAATAAAAATAAATGACATATCCAAGGGTGAAAACCTCTTTGAGGTGCCTAAGGATGAGGTACTTGATCATCCCCCTAGCTACTTTCAATATATATCTTCAGTGCTTATTGAACCAACACAAGCAGTCAATTTGGGTGCAGATGAGGCTCCACAGATAGTACACTTGGCTCAGTCTTTGTCACCGCAAGGAAAAGAAGCTTACACTAAGTTCTTACAGAAAAAGATGAATTTTGCATGGACTTATTAAGATATGTCAGGGTTGGACACTAATCTTATCACGCATCACTTTTCCATAGCTCCGGATGTCACACCGGTTAAACAGAAATTGAGAAAGATGCATCCTCACATAGCTCTCCTAGTCAAAGCATAATTAGAGAAACTCCTTGGTGCAAGATTCATAAGAGCTATTGACTATGTTGAATGGATATCAAACATTGTACCAGTTTCCAAACATGATAAATCCCTTCAAATGTGCACAAATTTTAGAGATGTCAATAAAGCATGCCCAAAGGATGACTTTCCACTTCCCAATATAGACATGATAGTGGATATGACTGCGGGGTATGAGATTTATTCCTTGATGGATGGTTATGATATTTATTCCTGGAGATACAAAAGATTGAAAGCAAAATCAAAGATGAGGTAACCGAGCTCCGAGCTATGTTACTACCGAATCTCACATTGTTGTTGAAATACATGACTTCAGAAAAAACATTAATTTCCACCCCAGAAATGTTAGTCACCGAGAGTATATATGACATGCACGCAAAAATCACTTTGGCACACATGACCCGTGAACACCTAAAAGATAAATGGGAGAAGCAAATGGAAGACATTCAAAAATCTCATGCCCACATATTTGACAAGTTGTAAGTACTACATCTTTGTCATTATTTTCAAAAAAGGGGGAAAATGTATATACCTTACAAAGGTCACTCATCCCACTCAAAGGCCAAAGGGGGAAAATATATGTATACATTAAAAAGGGGAAAACATGTCAAAAGAGAAATACACAAAGGAGGAAACATGTACATACACTGTACCGAGGCATGCACATAGCGGGAGTCATTGACAAGGTAAACACTTGGTGTATATACTGAATATATCAGTTTTTGGTACTAATGTCAAAGGGGGAGATTGATAATCCTTAAAAGGATCCTAACTTGTCATTAGTATACAAGGAAACAATTTTTGGATTGTCGGTTACATGATCACCGAGTGACAGCATTCAGCCAAGCACAATAAACCCCGAAATAGTTAAGTGCAGAGGTCACCGAAATAGTTAAGTGCAGAGATCACCAAAAATATCTTAGCACAGTGATCATCAAAATCAGGCTATCACTGACAGAAAATTTATAGAGTAAACCCAGAGCAGTATGTCTACAGAGATATCACCGAGCACTAGTCTACCGAGAGACAGTTTTATTTCCGAGAAAAGTGGATCTGAGACACATGTTAGCTAAAACACTTTAGTTTTAAATTAGCTTTATGCTTAGCTAGAAAACCGTTTCTTGAGGATTAAGAAAAACACAAGTAATAGTTTTAATCGGTTTAACTGATTGTAAACATGCAAACTAGAAGATCAAGTTCAAGTTGTAAACCTTTGATCATATAATTTTTCTTGTAAAGCATGAAACCTAATTAGGTCAAAAACTTTTTATATATAGATGTATAATCAATCAAGAACATGATGATTGTAGCTGGAGAACACATCTATTGATTAGACAGAGAGTTTCATGCAGAAGAACAGAAAAAGAAGAATTCAGTTATGAAGAACAAGGTTCAAGGCTACTGAGTAAAACAGAGGTATTATCCATCACTATAGGTGATACATACATTTTGTGAGCTTAAAGGATCTATAATCAAAAATTCAAGATTGCATACTATCATGTCATAAGTATTTTTGACTACTCTCTAACAATTGTAGAAAATAGAAGAAATGATTTAAGAAGATGGACTTAACAGTCTTATTGTAAATCTCTTAACCGAGTGCACACATACATTATGTTGCTAAAATCTCTTAACAGAGTAGACTTAACAAGTCTAACATGTTACTCGTAACAGGGTAAGATCATCAGAAGTGATCACACTTGTAGCCTTAACCGGCACCTTCCATTCTGTAGATAGTGAAGCTTTGTGGGTTTCATCCCCACCACAGTTTTTACCTTCTAACAGGGGTTTTGTGTCTTACCAATTCTTGTGTCATGTGTAACTAAGTTTCATGAATGTTTCTATGATTGTTTACATGCATTTACATTTATGTTATGATATTACATGCATAAGGTAGAAAAGAAATATGGTCGATAAATGCAAGAGCAGATTACTAAGGTTAATTGATAAAAAAATTTAAGGGAACTGATTCACCCCTCCCCTCTCAGTACACATAATTCTATTATTCCAACACTCGACACCGTTATGTCATCACAGCGTAAGACAACGTCGAATTATCAGAACAATTTGACGGGGAAGTCTGCGCCATAATAATCCTATCGGCTTAATTATTTTGAGACTTAAGATGTGATCAATATTATAGACAATATTTTGACATTGTTATTCAATTTTTCCATTTTATTAGTAGTCCAAAGTTTGTTCTAAAATAAAAGACAACACAGTAACAAAAATGTTTAAAATTGATTGGTAGATGAGTTTGGCACAATTAATGTTTTGTGCATAGGTTAAATTAATGGTTTTTTAATCACATAAATTGGCAATTGATTATCTCCATAAAAGTCAAAATCACATTATGTATATAATGCATTGACTGGTGTGAGTGCCTATGTTAGTTCTCTATCTTTAGGATAAGTGTATCATGGGGAAATGTTTGTCAGTGAAAAGAGAAAATTGTTCAATGCCACCTACAATTACATGCAGCTTAAAGCATATGCATTTTTTAAAAAACCAAATATTATTGTACTATGTTGTCTATGGTAGAAGACATGGTTTGTTTGGCGATGAATTTGATTAGTAATGGTTTCTTCCTCTTCCAAGTGTCTGATCTCCTTCTATGGAAAATGGCTCACTTTCTCACGGTAGCAGAACAAGGTTGCAAGCAAATCAGATTGCAACAAAGATAGAGAGTTGCGAGAAAATGGTATTTTCTACTCGTTCTGTAGTTACTTGTGTGCTAAATAATATGATAATGTAGTTTGAATTCTACAAGTGTAAATTCTATTGGTGATTAGTTACTTGTGCGCTAAAAAATATGATTACGTGTCTTTCTTTAATTATGCTTGTAGTTCTACTACCTTTGGGGGACAATGAAAATTTATTTTGACATAATTCTGATATACATGAGTTATCATATGACCTACTAACCCTAGAGTTGGTAAATCCCTTTCGTGATCTATTTTTTCATGTGCTCATTTCCCTTGATTTTTCCTTTCTTGGGGGTATTTCACAGTTGGGCCATTTCTTATGAATGCATGTACGCTTCGTTAAAGAAATTAATCTCATTAAGGAGTTTGCAATAACTTTAACATGGAGGCATACACTCCATTCTGTGTTCACATTTCACACACACACACACACACACACAGATTCGATGCTCTTTTTCAGTGGATCCTTAGACTAATCCCCATTGTGCATTTGGTCCTTAGACTAACCGTGCATGCTTGGTCCTTTGGCTGACCATCCTTATTTGATCCCTAAGGAAGCTTACCTTTCCTTACGACCGATTTTTTTGTTGTTGGATCCATTATTGGAAGTACTTTCTTTTAAGGATCGATCCTTGTTTGTGGATTTAAATAGCATAATACAATTTTCTATACTATTCATTTCCATCTTTTGTAACGCTTTCCTTTTGTTGTTCACAATAACACAAACTCTCTCTCTCTCTCTCTCTCTCAAGCGATGCCTCTCTTCTTTTGGTTTTTTTGTTTGATGAGGACTTAATTCACTTGGGTGCTTGATGTTTCTTTGTCCCCTTAACCTTAGTGAGATCATCTTATGCATTTACCGTGAGCATGAGCTTGTGTCATACTCCCACTAAAGAGGGACAAAATGTACCATCCTAAAAATTTATCACACATTATTGGTGGCTTTAGCACCTATTAGACCCCTTTTTTTGTGATTTCAAGATCTGAATGACTTTATGCTTGATTTCCTGCACCTTTCATTTTATCTCCCCAAAACTTTTCACACTTCTTAAGACTCAGATCTGCTTTGAGATTAACAATGTCAGGACTAGGTCAACCGAAGTCGACCTTGTCCTGGACAAGGTCGACCCAATTCAGCCTTGTCCTAGGAAATTAAATCCAAGTGGGTTCTGAGCCCAATGCAGAGGTTTTTCTTCCTGATCTTTATTTGTGTTCGTCCTGACAATATTGAATCCTGAAATGAGTATAAAAGAACATGAAAGCCTCTATTTTTGACATCCATAATATACATGAGCAAGATATATTTCAAGTGCAAGAATTAAAGTATTGCAATTGAAGTGGTGGATTCAAGATTTGAAGGCAAGCATCCAATTCAAGATCTTGAGGTCTCCATTTCTTAAAGATTCATTGAAGAAAAGGAAATATTCTCTCATTGATGGAAATTTCTCTCCCATGATGGCCAAGTAGAGAAATTGTCAAGCAAGCAAGAAGATCCATTCCTCTTCTCCATTCAATATTTCAAGCATACAATCATTCAATATCTACGATTGGCAAGTGTAGATCCATGAATTTGTGAAGGCATTCTTGATTCTACAATATATTTAAAACATACATGTCAAGAATCTTCATGGATTCAACTGATTTCTACATCCATCCATGAGGGTTTTTCATGCAACGTAAATCTTACATTTATCTTCTTTAAATTTCTTTCCTTATCTAATTTCTATTTCATTTCAAGATTGATTCTTATACAGGGGATTGACCAAGGCAAGCCCCTTTCCACAACCTATTTCCCCTTCTTGTGTGCATGAACAAGTTTTCAGGAATTCAGATCCAGATTTTGGGAGTTACAAAACCAGTGATAAATCTTTTGCAGATTTCATCAGATTCAGAGTTTCTAAGACAACGCCGACTTTGTTGGACAAGGTTGAATTTGTTCGACATAGTCCTTTGGATCCAAAATTTTCATAGTTGGAAGTTACAAGTGTTAGAGTGTCAGATCTAGAACCATTATTTATTCCCACCTTTTTGTGATAGTCAGCCAAATTTGAAGTTTTCTCCCTTTCTCCTAGCTTCAAGGTGAGTTCATTCCTCCTCTTTTCATCTTGCAATTAATTTTATGCACCAAATCATATATCATATCTTGTTAGTTTTCATTTCATTTATCACAATATCAATTCCTTTTATAGACTTGCATACCATTTTTACATATCATATACACTTTGACATTAAAGGAATCTACCCCCAAATCACACTCCATACTCAAATCTAGATCTTTCATTAACATCCCTTCATCCTTTTGGGTTGTGCTAATCTGATTTGGTTTTGAGGCAGAAACTTTGGGGGCGTTCTTAATGTATCATACCCCATATCATTTGATTTGGTGAGTAATGTTCCTCCATATCATTGCTCACCATTTCATATGATACAATAATATGCCCAAGATAATGAACTTTTTTCTCAAAAAAGCGTATTTTGATAATTTACCATATAGATTATGTTCCCTTAGTCTTTGTGGCACTATTTGGAGGTGTTCTAGGTGTTCATATTCATTATTAGAATGGATTAAAATGTCATCAAAATATACCAAAATAAATTTATCTAAGTAGTCATGGAACACATATTCATGAGATTCATAAATGTGACAACCCCATTGGTCACACCAAAAGGTGCAATTGTAAACTCATAGTGCCCATACGTTGTTCTAAAGTTATTTTTGGAATATATTCGTCCCTTATCCTTAGTTGACGATACCAATATCAAAGGTTTTTTTTTATGTGTGGTAAGGGGCACCTATTCTTTATTGTAACTTTACTCAACATTCTATATCAATACACAATCTTTGGGTTCCATCCTTCTCTTCAAAATGGTATTGGTGCTCCCCATGGAGATATACTTGGTCTTATTAGTCCTTTACCCAAGAGTTCTTCTAGTTGCATCTTGAGTCCTGGTAATTGAGTTGTATTCATTTGGTAAGGTTCTCGTGATACAGGTTCAACCCCACGAGGTCTTCACTAAAGGGGAAATACAATACCACATGCATTCATATTGGGGCATTTAAATAGAAAAAAGGGAAATATATTGCCTAAATAGGTGGGAGGGGGTTCATATAGGAAAATAGGTGTGGGGGTATTAGAGGGGGGTGACAAAAAATGAGTTTGGGGTAATATTTTTTGAAAATTAGGGGATTATTTAGTACGCCAAAAACACACGTGTTATGTTCAGGTTCACTAAATGAACCCACTAGTACATTTGAGACCTCTTTTTGATGGCTATGCATCGCAATTACGAAAGTACACCGTTGAGAAAGTGACACATCCCGGTGTTGTAGTTTTGGTGTCGGAATCACCGACGGTAGTTATGTCTGTCGTTCTTGCGACGGTCATGACCGTCGCAATATGCACTGGCTATGAGGGTTAGTATGTCATCATTACACATTATGAATGTCATTATTATGATGGTATGCGATGAAGATGTTGTACATGTGACGTCCACCTGTCAAACTATTCTGACATCTGGATGTCGTGTGTAATGTTATGTCGTTGGTCATCCATTTAATACCGTCGCAATTGCGACGGTATGCTATGTTTAAAAAAAAATATTTGTCGTGTGCATGGTGTGGGACCTTAAAATATTGAGCTTCTCTTTGTTTTGAGAACAGTTTAACATTCTCTACTTAACAGGGCCAACCACGTGAAGGTGGAAGCTCATCTGGCCCCTCCTAGGAGTCTCTTATGACCCTTTATGACACTTTAAGATCTCTAAGATGTAATCTTAGGGATCATAAAGGGTCATAAGGGATCCTGGGACACAACAACTGAGAAACATAAATGTAGGCATCATGGTCACAATTGTTTGGAGACACAACATAATTGAGTGGTATACCCAGACGATGCAACATAACCACTACTCCTCCAATTCTAAGTTGGCACTGCAGGATCCAAAAACTATAGGTAAGGAATAAATTTAGAGAGTGGAGGAGGAGGGCCATAACGACCAAAATAATATAGGGATCCTATATTATTTCGGTCGTTATGGCCCTCCTTTGCTCTCTAAATTTATTCCTTATCTATGGGTTTTGGATCCTGCAGTGCCAACTTAGAACTAGAGGAGTAGTGGTTGCGTTGCATCGTCTAGGTATACCACTCAATTATGTTGTGTCTCCAAACAATTGTGACCATGATATCTACATTTATGTTTCTCAGTTGTTGTGATATCTTCATTTATGATTCCCAGCTATCGTGTTTATGTGCATGTTCTTTATGTGAATTGGCTTCTCCCCTCGCATCCAAAATAAGATCATCACCAAAGGGGGTTTCGGATCAGAGAACTCCCTTTCACTTAATAATTATGAGGCCATCAATGGTATAATAATTGTTTAGAATTGTAAGTTTCCATTGATGGCTTCAAATTAACAAGTAAAAAGTTGTACAAAAGACTTAGCAGCAACCTGAGCCTTTTTTCTTGAATTTCTGCCCATCTGGGCCTTCTAACACCATATGGAATGTGATGTGTTTATAGAAGACATCATACAGACCTGTTTAGTGATCATATGTGTTGAAGGTGGCGCCTGATGTTGCTGCAACGACTATAGATATTAAATTTTTCATCACTTCCTGATGTCGTTGAAGCGGCATCAGACTCCACCTTCAGCACAATATGTTCACTAGACAGGTCTGTATGTCTTCTACTTTTAATTTGGGCTCTTTCCGTTCTTGTTTTATGAAGTTGGGTGATCCTTGCCAATGTCTCCGAGGTTGAATCCAGTACATGCTCATGTATGATCCAAAACATGCAAGGAAGGAAAAGATGGGGTTAGATCCAAAGGATCTAAGCAATGCCTGGCACCCTATTACTGATCCTCGTCTACAATTATGCATGTGCATAGTCAAGCCATACACTTCTAAAAGGAACAAGGATAAAATTTACAAAATCCCATCCACGATATAGAAAAACATAACAAATTCATAAACAACAATAAGTTTATGAGTTTATCAAAATATGTCCAACGTATCTACATGAAATTCTAAAAAAAATTTAGTATCTACAATAGCCCCCTGTTAATCACATTTATGCATATGGTCCCAACAAAGTAGTGAACAAACTACAAAAAGAAGGCATCGCAGGAAACATGATTTCTGCTTTTGCCATTGAAGCAATCTCGACGACACTAGCTGCCTCTCAAGCCTTGCACAAGTTGCACTCATTTCCTACATCAGGTATAGACGTAGATGGGGTAGATGTAAATTTGGTTTCATCGACCCACCGAAAGTATTGGCATCCACTATTTCCCTGCAATACCAAATCTACATCAGTTCTTCCTAAAATGATTATAACTTGTCACATTACTTTTAAACATTAAAATATAATTCCATA
>MU226828.1:1523594-1535639 GCA_018584345.1 Thuja plicata | reverse complement strand
CATAATTTTGTCCCCTAGTTTAGACCTTCATAAAAGTCATAAAACAAACTAACTATGCTCTAAAAATGGCCCTCCTATATTCTACTATGTACAAGGCACCTTTTGACAACTCATACACCTTTTTCCACTGCATAAACATGTGGAAAACTGCCACAAACAAATTCTGTAATTTTCCTGGAAAAAGCTTGCAAGGTTGAGACATATTTCTCAACAATATACAGAAAGGAAATTTTGCTTGAAAGTTGAAACTGTTGGATCATAATATACACCATTCTGCAAGAGTATCCACACTCGAAACATTATATTTTATGCAAAATATATTTCTTGCTAATTTGGAAAGACAAATAATGAAGCAAGAAATGAACAATTAAGTCCACAATCAAATAATTGTACCTTTGAAATAATTTATGCATGCAGTGTAGACACAGCTAAGTTATAGTGTAGGAAATTCAGTACCCTTTTTCATTTAAAACACGTCCAATTCATTAAAAGTTAAGCCATCTGAATTTGGTCTTCCAAAAGAATAGAATTATCTAAAAGTGTGAGCAACAACACAAAATGAGATAACACATTTCAAGGCTTACAAAACTGGGAAATACAACCCATCCAAACAGAAATTAACCAAGAAACGTGCAGGATAAGAAAAACTATATTGAATATGATATTTGTCAATGATGAGTGTTAAATTAGAATGCAAACGTGTTAGATGTCTAATATAAGTTAGATTAAAGCTTGAAAGGTACTATAAGAAATTAATTGGATTCAAAGAAAACTTTAAGAAACCCCCTTTGCGAAAAGGTGTAATATCCTGGCGAATCCTACATTATTTTGGGGGGGGGGAATTACTATTGTTGGCCAAATTTTTTAATTTCAAAGGAAATAATATTAGTTGTATTGACGATTTTTTTTCAATTATATGAAAATTCTATAAAATCTTGGCGAATCTTTCATTATTGAAAAAAATCGCGGTGACAGGGACACATACCTAGAAACCATCATTATTCGACGGGGGTTTGAGGGGAGTGACCCAAGACGGGGGCGCTCCTTGTCACACTAAAAGGCGGGGTTGAGGGGCAGCGCCCCCATGGGGGTTTTCGGGGGCAGCACCCCCGAAAGCTCAAATGACTTTTATTATTTTATTAAGGTATCGTGAGTTAATTTTGTATCTGCTAACAGGAACTAACCCTACTTTTTGTAACCGTTGGATGATCCCAGATCAATGGCAGGAATTCTATTTCGGGCCAAGGTTTTAAAGGACGCAAAGATTCCCCCAAAAGTCTCCGGAATAGAGACACATGTCAAATCTATTTCGGGCCAAAGTTTTAAAAGACAAAGTTTCATTGAAAGTCTCCGGAATAGAGACACATGTCAAGTAACTTGTACCCTAACCTTAAATGTCGTCCACATATTGGCAAATATGGTTGTCAATTACGACAAGCTTCGAAAATTGTAGGCAAAAAAATTTAATTTACAGTGTCTAACAATTAGATTTGATTGACGATATTGTGAAAGAAAATGATAAAAAATAGATAAACCAATAGGCGATGGCCCTGGGCATTCAACCCAATATTTATAAAGTTCGGGCAACACGGCCAACCTGATATACACATTATATTCGCCAAATCCTAGGTTGCTGACATGAGACATTCGCCAAATGGCAAATATTCGCCACTAAATTTATCCCTGATTGGATTCGTAATGCTAAAAACTCTTTGTTAACCAACGACACACAATTTGATAAAGACAATCCGAAGAAAATAGTGGATATATGATAAACTGAATGAGACACACTTTCCTACTTTCTAAAAAGCATTGCATTTCTTATAAAGACAAATTTGATCCCTAATTCACACTCTACACAAAATGATGATGAGAATATTGGCACAAAAGGGGAACGTCAGAAATGGATATTTTTGACCATTTTTTTTTTTACTTGATGAAGCAATAAAAAAATTTCCTTCACAATGATATAAGATTTCCACAATCTTTGATTTAAATTTGATATTACTTATGGATTCAATTGTATTTTAGTTTTTTATCATCCTTTTAGATCACACTCCGTGATCCGTCATCAAGATGTAAACGAGTGCCAAGAGCTGTAGAATGTTTGGATCACATTCTACATTTACATCCTAATGATGGATCACAAAGTGTTATTTGAAACATTGATGAAAAACTAAAACACAATTGAATCCAAAAGCAATATCAGATTTTATTTCCTTTACAGCCATGAATGATGTTTTTAAAGAAAAATTTAATGGTAATTGACATTTTTGAGGTTACAATTCCATACCTGAAACTGAAGATGATTTTCGTATAACAATACCTCCTCTTTCTTGAGATTACTGAGGACTGTTTATTGTTCTCCCCTACAGAACAATGGATATCTTATTTGTATCTTATTTGTACCTACACAGAAAAGAACACCCTTACCTACCATGCACAACAATCAAAAGTTGCTCCCACAATGCACAAGACAAATTATTCCCACCTAAATTAGGTTCTTACTCTGATACGAGTAGTGTTTTAGAGTGATCTACAAGGTGGATCTACATAGCAATGTTCTACTTGATGCCAATTTTTGCTAATAAAAAGTGCAACTGGGTTCTATTAAGTCTTGGGTTTAGTAAATATTTTATTCTCATAATAAGAGGGGTTTCTGAATTGGTATGAAGCCTTTAATGATGTCAAAAATAGTTCATGTTCTAGTTTAGTTTTGGGACTTATAGTAAGTCAGGTATGGGAAGTGTTTATTTGTATGGATCTCAAAAGGAAAGAAAGTCAAATGAGTGCCCAGTTCTTTATTAAGGCAAAAGAATATCATACAATGCGCTCTATTTTGCTTAGTGTTACTTCCTTTTTAAGAGGGAACATTTGCATGGATGATTTGATTGGTGAGCATTTGACAAATTTTTCTCTTCTACACTTTTGAAAAGAAGTGTAGGTGTAGAATATGTTTCTTATACTAATTTAAATAAGGAGTTATATGCAAAAATTAAAATGATCATATAGTTACATGAATATAAACACATAAGGTGCTATTTGCAAGAAGAAAAATCTTTTAAGAGAAAAACCCTACTTGAAAGCAACTTCATGTAATATTCAATAATCAATAATTACAAAACACTTGTGGAAACTAAACCTTTATAGAAGAATTGTCAATTAGAGATTTGAAGTAATTTTTGCAACAAAACAGTACTTACAAAACACACTACAAAACCTCCATCTCAACATCCAATAAAAAAATATTAGTAACACTAAAAATCATTAACATTGTAATTAGAAAACCCCTCCCAAAATGTGGTGCCTAAACCTGGGAAACAAAAGCCTCTATCAATATAACTACCCAGAATCTAGGACAGGATAGATTCATAGACTTGGAGACTTGTTCATGGCTGTAGATATAATATGGTTACTTTTATATGGTTTTGCCTTGGTAATTGGTAAATCTCTGCCTGGTAAATGACTGCACAACCAGTTCTGAAGCAGGCAGAGTAGTTGCCAAAGTTGATGTGATTGCTTGAGCAATAGAACAACTACTAGATGCAGCATGTGGTCATCAAGGTAATGCTAAGTACAAATATTATCTTGAGGTATTTGCATGCAAAATTAAGTATAATTAGAAAAAGCAGTTGATGCATGGTCTAGAAGTCTAAAGCTTAAATTTATGTCTGCCACTATTATTTACAATCAACTCATTTAAATGCTCTGTTTTAGATATAATAGAAACTTAAACATGCTAAATGATATTCATCATGTAAAAGTTTGAGCGAGTGACCACCCATTCAAATGAAAAGAGAAAAAGAAAATATTATACTCCAAATGTCAATGCCAGATTTAACTAAAACATCAGCAAGAATGAAATTGAACAGATATTCTTGTACCTCACCCTCTTCAGTATTAAATTGAATAACATAACGAGCATTAATTCTATTTATCTTGTAAGATTTTATTTTAAAGAAAGGAATTGGGCTCAATTGACTATACATGTGAATTTTCTTCAGTTTCTACCGAGGCAGATACAATTATTGTTTGTAAAAGTTGAGCACATCTTGTTGCGATTCACACTGGCTTCCGATAAATTGTATATAAGGAGAAAAAAATTTAGCAATTCACCAGCAAATAAAGCTAGCATTTTTCATAAACTTATGCATCTATAACTAACATACATTTGATGTAAATTGAAGAAGAATGACTTCAAATGGAATAAAATAGGCCGAATCAGGTCTCTTTATAATAAAATTTAAATTTAAAAATAAATGCATCGATTCATCAATACCTGTGTTGAATATTGAATTAGAGAGAAAACATCGGAAGTAGGCTAGTGTGCTATTGTTACGGTGGCGACTTCTCCGCAACACCTCTTTGAGGAAATATTCCCAATGCATGCAATTCAGTCATCTCAAACTAAAATTTTCAAAATACACTGCTACTTGTCAGTTTTTGAATTATGTATTTTTCGTCTTCTGAAAATGCAGAGCAATCCAAAACATACCTTCAGATTTGAATCTAGAAGGGTCCGCAGATAATTGATGCAAAGTTTCTGTACAGCACTCCAAATGTTTTCTTTCGTGTCGTGTTCATCTGCAGAATCGCCAGCAACAAGTTAATTTCTTTTCAAACTTTCATTATTCCCAGCAGGAGAGTTAATTTCTCGAAGAGGTCTTCAGACGTTTCTTAGCCGTGAAGTTTTTCAAAATACTGTTGACAATATTGTGTAAAGGTTTGCCTAAAAGACCCTAAAAGAATTTATATCTGGTTCCTGCTATATTCATCCAAGAAAATTTCAACTGTACTCACAAAAACTAAAAGTAAAAGAAAAAAACTAGTAGGTAAAGGTGACCAGAAAGAGAAATTATAGTCCATCAAAATATCTGTTCAGGGATAGATAAGCGTTTCACCATAGAATTGATATTTGTCAATAGATTACAAGTTTAATATCCAGGAATTCATATCACTTATAGACCTCTATAATAATCGTGCCAATAACTTGAAAACATGCATGAAATAACACATTCTCACATCTCAAACTTTCAAATCTCCTTACTCCTGCTCTCATGGGCGTGACTGGAGGGGGGCCCCAAGTGGCTTCCCCACCTAAACATGCTGTTTCTGATTCTGTTTTGCAGGTAGTCTCTGCCTCAAATGTGAGCCCTACTTCTGAGGGTCTTTTGTATCTTCTTTGTAATATTCTAGCCAATCTCAAGGGGATGTTAAGGTAAAGATTGTCTAGAATGTGTCAATCTCAAGGGGATGTTAAGGTATAAGATTGTCTAGAATGTGTGGAACGTTCTAGAGAGAATCTTTTAGAAAAAAGAAACAACTAGAAGTTGTCCAAGAACAAGAATGTTCTAGTTTTAGAATTCTATAGAATTCTAAGTCTAGAATTCTAAGCTCAGCTATAAATATGAGGCTGATCATTGTGAGCAGTAAGGTAATGCAATGTGATGTGATTGTATGTTCTTGGATTAGATATAAAGAAAGTTAGATCTCTTCATTATTTCTTTCTGATTTGGTACTCAGTTTGCCTTGTTCATTGTTGTTATTTCAGTTTATCATTATATTTTGGGTCTGTTTTTACACTGGCTTCCTCTTCACCAACCCTAGGGTCAGATTTTTTTTTGCAAATGAGGAGCCTGCCTTGTATATGGATAAACTGGTGGGAAACAATACCCCTAAGAAGAAAGACTGCAAAAAGTTTTTAGGAAAAGTTTAGTTGTTTGTTTGGAGGAAGGAATTGAAGTGTTTGTTCTTGACGATCTAATGGACAGTATGATTGCAGATCTCAAGCTCTCCTTAATAGGTACAATTACCATTTCATAAACTTAACATATGGTTTTTCTTTTGTTTAGAAAGGAAATGGGTAAAGGAGAATTTGAAGACAAGGAAAAACCATGGCAACACCGAGGAAGGTTGCATAAGGAGATCCAACATCAGCACAAAAATTGACAAGCTAGAGGATATTCAAGGTCAAAAGCATTTCATAATTCCAACACCAACAACATGGAGGCATCATCCAAGCAGTTGCAAGTCATTCACCAAGAAAGAAAGAAGTTCGAGATTGGAAATCAAAGTGAAATGGGAAGTGCAAGTGCAATGGTAAAGTTAAGAATCGAAGGCTTGAAGGTGAAACCGTGGCAATAACAAGGCAACATGAAAGAGGGCATCATCACAATGATCAATGTTGTATATCCAAATTTGTTGAAACCTCAACCAAGGGTGATGATTGAATTACAAATATACACCTCATGAAAAGGAAAGTCAAGATGAAATCCAAGTTCAATTAGATGGCTGGACTACATATAAAACTTACATCGCTTCTATAACTGCAAGATCAAGGTCAGGACACCAAGATGACATCAAGATTCCAAGTACAAGTGAAACTTCATGAATATATCAATGAGAAGATTTCGACGTGAAGAACTTCAAAAGATGGAAGATTCATGAAGATGAAGCAATTTGGGAATATGAGCCATCACAATGGATTGATGACTTGATAATATTGAGTCTCAAGAGATATTTTCTCATCACCAAGGGATTGATCAAGGGAAATTATCTTCTAAAGAAGATTTGTTGTAACCCCACGTGGCATTTTATCATTGGCCTACTGATTGGTGTCTTTTTCTGTAAGATTCTACCTAACCTATTTTCTCACTGGTTCTCCAAAAGCATTGTAATTTTTTCATTGGTCCACAATGTTGCTTCATTGTAATTCGATAGCATTTAATGTTGGTAGTGGTTAGTTACATTAGGGCTTCGTTGGATAAATTTTGGCCCTTGATCTTGGCTATTCATTATACTTGAAGCCTTTATAAAAGGCTAACTTGAATCATTTTGTAAAAGGGAGATACTTGGAGAAATTGTTGAAATAATACTGTCACAATTGTTCATAATTCATGGTGGATTACTTATAGTTATATTATTTTGGAATATTACATGGTTTCTACATTTCCTCACTTAGATTAAGATTTTATTTCATGTTGAATAGAAGTAGTTTAGTTGGATGAAAGTAATTGTGAATCAATTTTTGTGGAACTCGCCTAATTCATACCACCAAGTGCTTGCTGATTGTAAGTTTACCTTGCATGGTCAACTAGAAGTTTAATGAGCTTTACTTTGATTATTGCTTGCACATTGATATGCATCCATCGATGGTGTAATGAAATGGTAATAGTTTGAACATATCTTACATTCACCTTAGGAGATCGCACTAGCTTGGCGGAATTGATAACAAGACTAAGTCTAGTAGAGTCACAAAGACATTCACATTTTCTTGCATTCTAGGAGTAGAATAGCTTTCTAAGCCCTTTCCCTTTGCAATTTGTTTGGTTGGAAGTAGTTGATATCCATGGAATGAATAGCCTAAGTCCCTTTGTGAAACCAGCATGTCACATCATTACAACTAAGTGAAAGTCCACAACTAGAGGGAACCTTGGGGTTGTCTCATTTGATCTCATAATCCATATAAATTGTTTAGCTTATGAGCTTCCTTGTTCAAGAGAGAATTGAAGATTTGATGTTTCATTTGGAATACTAAGTATTCGATTCTGCATGTTGAAGTGGTCACAAAACTTGCATCAACATAAAGGGATTCAGTGATGCCAAATGACGAGGAGATCTATAGTGTGTATCAGATATCTTACAATTTCTGAGAGACTTTATCATGGTCTATTTACCTTCATTTAAACTAGTTCCAAAGGTATATAAGAGTTCAAATTTTCTGTTGGCCTTACTCAACTTGTAGCTTCTCACACAATACAAGACATGGTGCCACTACTATGGTTTTGAAATTTGAACACAAATAATCAAAATGAAAATTTTCCTCAAATGGAATAGAACAGACCTAGATTGAAATGAACTTTTGTCACTTGCATTGAATTACAATCTTCCTTGAATGGAATAATACAAGCCTAGAATGAAATGAACTTGTATCACTTACATTGAATTACAATCCTCCTCAAAAGAGCAAGCTGGGATCTTTGCTGGGGCACTTGTTCCATTAAACATTAGTACCCTCTCAAGGTCTAGAAAAGGTACAGAATCAGAGGAACTCAGGTCATTCACTTATAACACATACCCACATCAAAAGGTTAAACTGGGGCTTTTCGATGCATTTTCTTCATTTGAATTCACTCCTTTGGCAGTCTCTCAATGGTTGGAACAAGCTGAGAAATCAAAAGAACTTGGTTCACTTACTTTTGAATGTAAATCCACACCAACAAACTAATTGGGATATGTAGTGAGACCCTCTTGCATTTGATTTTATTCTAGCCTCTCAAGGCCTAGAACAAGCTCAGTCAAAAAGAGCTCGTGACAACTACTTGTAAATGTAAATCCACGAAAAAAAGTCAAGTCGGACTTTTATGGGACAGACCATGAAATCAAATTCACAAGAAAAGACCACACTAGAATTTCTGATGATTCACTACTTTCATCTCATTTACTTTGCATGAGTTTACTTATAATCTATTGTACATATAATATATCTGGGTTCCAAAAATAAAGAAGCTACAAGAAATTTGAGTTGAACAACATGCCCCTGCATCAAGAGCTAAAATCCCATCTAGAACAATCCAATCAGTCTTTTATTGGTTTACCTGAGAAACACTACTGCCTAAGAGTTCTTTCACCCTCTTTTCAGTCTCTGCAATTCTCACTTCTAATGCCATTCTTTTACCAAACAATGTTCCATTGCATGTTCACAATTCCAAATCACGTCAAATTATATTGATCTCTCCCCAAAATGACCAAACAGGTCAATGGGACCGTAAAAGTTCATCTAGCTTACCTTCTAGTAAATTTGATCCAGAGCAGCAGACATAATCTTTCGAAGCTCCTCAAGCTTTTTGGCTTGGTCTTCTCTAATACAGTTTTGAAAAAAGAAACAGTAAAGCAATTCATAACAAGTATTACTGTATTAGAATAATCAGACAATTGGATACACTTCCACAAAATGTATACGAATGAAAATAATTTACCTACAAGATGATTAGAAGCTCTTCATGATGGTCATCGACAGTGAGTGAGTTGAACTTGACATCACAAACTTTTGGGCACTGCAAGGAGGGGATTCACTACTCCCTGCCTCAAACTTAACAGTAACAACATAATTATGTTATATAAACATCATATATAACTTTGCTCCATGAAATAAGGTATGGGATTCGTATTTTACCTTGTGGGCCTTTTTCTTGTTATATGTACTACTCCTGTAAAGTGATGTTGGCTTGGTCTTTTAGTCTTTTTCATGCCTGCAAGGCACAAAATTTTGGATCACAAAAACAACCCAAAGGAATAGAAATTCAACTTGGACAGTTTATTGGGGCTCAAAGATGAGACCCATGAAGAAAAGATTTTAAAATACTAAAGTATTGTAAAATACTAAGTTACCAAATTCTTCCTTGGCAACCCCAAAGTCTGGTCCGATTCTTGCAAAAGTCTGGTCCTTATCACATTCTTGCAAAAGTCTGCCCAAATTCTGTCAGACGAACCCGACACAAGTTTTGCCCTTTTTTATGGTGAATTTGGACTAAAACATTAATATATATGGTGGTGTATTTTGCTATGTTGCTTTACTATTAGCATAGTGGTGTATGAACTTATTTGCTGCTGCATATTAATATATGTACGTATGCATACACACATAGATATATATAACATATGTTTTTGTATGAACGAATCCAAAACGAATTCGAACCCACCCCCAAAAAAATTTGAACGAATTTCGAACCCAAATCTCGAACCCGCATCCGAACCTGAATCTGAACCGGCAACTTAGGTAAAATACCAAAAACAAATCGTCGCGTGTTGATAACAGGGGTGTCTCCATGTTCAATACTCCTGCAACTGTACAAATCATAAACATGCTTCCTGCCTTTTTACCTTCTTATTTTGAGGGCATGCAAAACCACTGCAAAAACCACTTCATATATTAGTTCCTATTGGCCGAACAAGCAGTACAGCAGCAAGCAAACAAATAAATCAAACTGGCTAAAAATTATTGAAAAAGGCAGGATTATAAAATAACACAAAAGGCAAAAGAGAGGACACTAAAGGAAAATTAACAAAATATTTTAAGATAGTTTCATATTAGAATAAGCATAAGGCATGATGTTTGTGTGGCACCACACCTGTTTGTAACAATTTTTTGTTTAGCTAGTTTTGGGGTTTTGGAATAAAGGAGGATGTGTGGTCAGTGAACTATTGGAACGGATCCCAATTAAGGAGATTAACTGGTTGAAACTACATTTGATTGAGGAGTGATTTCCAATTATTGAAAAAGGCAGGATTATAAAATAACACACAAGGCAAAAGAGAGGACACTTAAAGGAAAATTAACAAAATATTCTAAGATAGTTTCATATTAGAATAAGCATAAGGCATAGTGTTTGTGTGGCACCACACCTGTTTGTAACAATTTTTTGTTTAGCTAGTTTTGGAGTTTTGGAATAAAGGAGAATGTGTGGTCAGTGAACTATTAGAACGGCTCCCAATTAAGGAGATTAACTGGTTGAAACTACATTTGATTGACTGATTTCCAATTATTGAACAAGGCAGGATTATAAAATAACACACAAGGCAAAAGAGAGGACACTTAAGGAAAATTAACAAAATATTCTAAGATAGTTTCATATTAGAATAAGCATAAGGCATGGTGTTTGTGTGGCACCACACCTGTTTGTAACAATTTTTTGTTTAGCTAGTTTTAGAATTTTGGAATAAAGGAGGATGTGTGGTCAGTGAACTATTGGAACGGCTCCCAATTAAGGAGATTAACTGGTTGAAACTACATTTGATTGAGGACCGATTTCCAATTATTGAAAAGGGCAGGATTATAAAATAACACACAAGACAAAAGAGAGGACACTTAAGGAAAATTAACAAAATATTCAACCCTCATTTTAGTTTTAGTGGCACTGCTACAAAAGCGGAGTCCACTGGAGACAAAATCCTTCAAGGGTGAACCTGTCATCTTAGGGACGGAAACCCTCAGAGCAGTATGTGGTGTATCTTGATATAAATTTATATAGGGTGAATTCAGTCTTGCAAGCGGTGGAGTGCATCGAAGTCATCAAATACAGCCAGATCTATATCACTCAGTATAGAGTTTGCATGTTGGTTAGAATAGTTTTGAGTTTGTTTTTCTATTCTGTTTGGCTGAGGTAATTATAATAGTAAATTCAGTTTAGTTTATTGTTATATAATATAAATGATTTTTAAATACCAAGAGAAAAAATCTTTATTTTTTGTGATGGGATTTTCAATGTTTTCACATTGTCTAGTGATTAGATAAACATTTCAAACTTAAATAATTAGTACAGATATAAACGAAATATAATTAGAAGTTAATTGACATACAATTTATTTTATTTTACTTTACAACTATTAAGATATCTTGTTATTTACTACATAAAGATATTTTACTTACTTTAGAATAATCTTTTTATTTGAACAACTATTTTTTAATTTAATTAAAGAATTATTTAAAATTATTTTAATAAGTTAGAATTATCTAAGTTTATATTTTTATTTAATAACAAAACTACTTTTAAATATAAATTACACTAAACTACTTTTACATTGTGTATAAAATATAAATTACACTTAACCTCTTATAGACTATTCTTGGTGGGGGAATTTCCCACCTCAAAGATAAAATGCCAACAAATTATAAACTTATTATTTTATTCTATTCTAAAATTTAAACTTTTGACACTTCTTTTATTAAGCCGAAGGGTTCCCTTTATGAAGTTCTCCAACTTCAAAATTGTATCTAAGGTTGAAAACTAAGTTGCCGATTCGGGTTCGGGGACGGATTCGGGCTCGCGAATCCGGTTCGTGGATTCGTGAAAAAAAAAAATTGCCGTTTGGGTTCGTAAGGATTCGTGAGTGTATATATATATATATATATATATATAATATATATATATATATACAAAAAATAAGATAAATATACATAATTCTAAAACTAAATCATTTCATAGTATGAATCTATGATGGTTGATCATTGATCAATGCCAAATCTCAAAGATTCAAAACATCAAA
>MU226828.1:1499724-1519672 GCA_018584345.1 Thuja plicata | reverse complement strand
TATGTCATGATTAGGGTTAGGGTTGTGTTTACAGTTTCGATTATGATATTGTATGCAAAAAAAATACACCTACTTCTTTTCCCTAATTGACCTTCAATATCTCTTCGGCGTACTTATTGCACCCTAACGTGCGATTGCTAGTTCTAATTATATCATTTTCTTTAAAAAGTAGTATAAATGATTTAAATATATCTATGTAAAGGACATCAATTGCGATATCCCAAGTCATTTAGATAGATGTATTTGACATATCTTTGCTAGTATTATAAATAAAATAATTATAATTAAATATGATTAATTTTATTATAATATTATTTAATTTAATAATCAAATAATCCTAACTATTTAAACTATTTTAAAGATAGGATCAAAATTTCTCATTAAAAATTGTGCAAATGTATTATAGCTATAAAAAGTTTTATTAAATATGATTTTATGTTCATACAACTTGAGATTGGACTTTGTGATCTCGTGCTTTACCAGGGAGCTCTCACCAATCAAACCAAGCCCCAGCCTTGTGTTCATATTATACATATTTCATTCTTATTGTATACTAGTAGATTGTGATAATAAATAAGCATTAAACTTTCAAACACATTCAAAAGTATCGATAAGCCTACTAAAATGAACATATGTAAAAAAATTACCAACTATGAAATCTGATTAAGTGTAGTACGTGCTTATGCTCACCCTAACTTGGAGCTTCTCAAAATCTTATGTGGAAATTTTGAATCACTCTCAATTTTGTGTAGTAGTTTTAATGATCCAAAATGGTCTCAAAGAGTGAAAAGACCAATAGGGGTAGTTAAAATTTAGAGGCATTTTTTTTTGCCCATATGCATTGATGAGACATTTTTAGTGCACCTCTCTTGGGTTATTTTGTTCACCCACTAGTCTATTTTGTTCACCTACTCATGTATTGGCCCCTCTTCCCTACTCTAAAAAAGTCCATAGGAAAAAAATTATTTATAGTCTTGTCCACCAAGTACTACACATGGTGACTTCACCAAAATACATAGGGCTATAACTTTATAGAAAATAGTTAAAATATTAGATAAACGAATTCTAAAGCTAGCTTAAATTATGTTTTGAGGTCTTGAGGCATTGGATAGATTGTATTGGAATGTGTTTTGACAAAACTCCACTCTTATCAATTTTTATAGTCTTGTACACTTGAATTATTAATATGAAAAAAATGGAATTATTATTATCATTTAATAAAAACATATAATTTAATGGTGTTATGTTTGATTAAAAAAATAATTGATAAATGAAACAAAATATATTAAAATTATGAATAACTTTTTCAATTTAAATGCTTTCTATGTTGCATTATTTATTTTGTTTCATGAGAAAAAAATATTATACTATTAAAAACATTATCATTTTAAATAAAGAATAAAAGTATATAATATTTGAAAAATAAGTTTTAAATAAAAAATAAAATAATTATAATTGTTAAAAAATAATAAATATTTTTAAAAAAAATCATATGTTATTTAAATGAATTAAACGAAGAAAACAATAGCTATCTATTACCACTTCTAAACAGAGATATAAGTTAGATATATATAAAACTCTGTTAGTAGAACATTTACTTTCCCATCTTATTCAAATTATTCAAATAATTAAAATAAATTAATGGAAGAGAGAGCTTAAGAGCTTACCGGTGATCATCATGAAAGCGGTACACCATATATCCAAACTTGAACGCATCTCTGAAAGCAACTCGTCATGGAACACAAATACGTCAAATTCAATAGAGAGAGTGTGTGCTAATTCTAAAGAGGAAGTAATACTAATTATGTGCACCCACCTCGCCTTTCATCCCACCTCCCACCACTGCCAAAAATAATTCACTTGTTGCCATTCAATTTGTGCCTGGTAGATGGCCCACTATTTGCAGCTGTGATAGGTTGCCAAGGGTATCAAGGAGGTTATTTAAATTTGTACATCTTTCCAAGTATAAATGTTGCAGTTGCAATAGGTTGCCAATGGTATCAGGGAGGTTATTTAAATTTGTACACCCTCCCAAGTTTAAATGTTGCAGTTGTGATAGATTGCCAATGGTATTGGGGAGGTTATTTAAATTTGTACACCCTCCCAAGTATAAATGCTGCAGCTGTGATAGGTTGCCAATGGTATCAGGGAGGTTATTTAAATTTGAACACCCTCCCAAGTCTAAATGTTGCAGCTGTGATAGGTTGCCAATGGTGTCAGGGAGGTTATTTAAATTTGTACACCCTCCCAAGTATAAATGCTGCAACTGTGAAAGGTTGCCAATGGTATCAGGGAGGTTCTTTAAATTTGTACGCCCTCCCAAGTCTAACAGATGTGATAGGTTGCCAATGGTATCAGAGAGGTTATTTAAATTTGTACACTCTTCCAAGTCTAAATACTGCAGCTGTGATAGGTTGCCAATGGTATCAGGGAGGTTATTTAAATTTGTACACCCTCGCAAGCCTAAATGTTGCAGCTGTGATAGGTTGCCAATGGTATCAGGGAGGTTATTTAAATTTCTACACCTTCGCAAGTCTAAATGTTGCAGCTGTGATAGGTTGCCAATAGTATCAGGGAGGTTATTTAAATTTCTACACCCTCCCAAGTCTAAATGCTGCAGCTGTAATAGGTTGCCAATAGTATCAGGGAGGTTATTTAAATTTCTACACCCTCCCATGTTTAAATGATGCAGCTGTGATAGGTTGCCAATGGTATCAGGGAGGTTATTTAAATTTTTACACCCTCCCAAGTATAAATGCTGCAGCTGTGATAGGTTGCCAATGGTATCAGGGAGGTTATTTAAATTTCTACACCCTCCCAAGTATAAATGCTGCAGCTGTGATAGGTTGCCAGTAGTATCAGGGAGGTTATTTAAATTTCTAAACCCTCCCAAGTATAAATGTTGCAGCTGTGATAGGTTGCCAATGGTATGAGGGAGGTTATTTAAATTTATACACCCTCCAAAGTATAAATGCTGCAACTGTGATAGATTGCCAATGGTATGAGGGATGTTATTTAAATTTCTACACCCTCCCATGTATAAATGCTGCAGCTGTGATAGGTTGCCAATGGTATCAGGGAGGTTATTTAAATTTGTACACCCTTCCAAGTCTAAATGCTGTAGCTGTGATAGGTTGTCAATGGTATCAGGGAGGCTATTTAAATTTGTACACTCTCCTAAGCATAAATGTTGCAGCTGTAATAGATTACCAATGGTATCAGGGACGTTATTTAAATTTGTACACCCTCCCAAATCTAAATACTGTAGCTCAGAGAGCTTGCCAAGAATATTAGAAAGTGAATAATGGAAGTTGGAAAAACTGTCGCGTATTTGCAGTATCTTCAATTGCAAAATGTTACCCACAAGACTGAATTGAAATGTCTCTCGCATTGCAGAGCTACATTCTTCCATCCGTAACCATATTAAGCTTGAAGGAAGTATGGGTAGCGTGTCCATACGCAGATTCTTCAACTGAAGAAATCGTAGACCAGGTCTGTACAATGTTTGAAGACCTTGCCAATCATCTCTTTCCAGTCGAAGTCGAGAGAAGTTGATATTATTGGATACGGTTCTTAAATGAGACCCCTCCCATAGTCGGGTACCCTGTTTTTCCGTTTCAGCAATGGTCCGCCCCATATCCCGCAAATGGTCATGCATATCGAATATACCTTTCTCGTCAATCTTTATCAGTAACTTAAGGGAAAGATTGGATATAGCTATGTGCACTCTCCTGTACAAAGCTTTCCAGAAAATAATGGGAAGACTTTTGTTTTCTCCAATGAAGAAACAAGCGATGTCAAGGAATATTTCTTTTTCCTCTTCAGTAAGAGCACTGTAGCTGATGTAGAGTGTTTTGTGAATGTCTTGGTTTAGAGTAATGTTGTCAGCAGCTTCTGTCCAGCACTCTCTTTCACTGTGCTTATCATACAGAAAGGCTCCAATGACTTCCAGTGAAAGAGGATGCCCCTTGCAAGCTTCAACTATTCTTCCAGACAGAAATTCAAAACCGGGCTTTGGAGATTCTCTGAGAAAAGCGTGCCAGCTAAATAACTGGAGACCTTCATTTATCTGCAATCCAGTCATCTCATGGATACAATCAGGTGAGACCCCTGCGACATGAAGAATGTGTCTGTTTCTAGTAGTAATAATAAGTCTGCTGCCAGAGGCCAGTGAAAACCCAGCCAAAGCATTCAATTGCACGTTATCATCCACATCATCTAGAACAAGAAGCAGGCGTTTTCCTCCCAAACGATCTCTCAAAAACGATTTACCTTCATCAACACTGTCCACTTCACCACCATATTTGATTATATCTTTGAGAATTTTTGTCTGCAATTTTGCAAGGCCGGTGGCATCTGCAGCAGTGGCGCGGACATTTGGTACAAAGGACGCAGAATCAAAATCATCATACACTTGATTATAGAGGGCCTTGGTAGCTGTAGTCTTCCCAATTCCCCCAATACCCCACAATCCAGCTTTAACCACGCCTTCCTCTGAATCGAGTTTAAATTTGTGAATGAGATCGTGGGTCACGCTTTGCAGTCCAACAGGGTACTTGGCAACTTCTAACGGCACTCTGTCTAATGTCTTTATTATGTCGTTCACAACCGTCTTTACCAGCTGCGCTCCTGAGCTGCAAACAGCCAATTTCATAACAATTATTAAAAAAATGCAAAATTAATGATCACAACAAAAAGGGCAGATCGACAGAAATTGCAGTAGTACTAACTATTATCCACATTCTAATAATATGAAACATCACGAAAAAAGTTTGGAAAATGATTACATATTGTTGTATAAGTGTTTAGTTATGCTGTAAAAAATATAATTTCGAGTTATTTTATTTTATAATTTATTCATTTAAATATTATTTTATTTATATTATTTATTAAAATCTTTTTTTACTAATTTCATATTTTTTAAATTTAAGATCTTTTGAATTTTAAGCTAATTTAAAAATTATTGTATTTTACTTAAAGTTAAAAAATATTCTTTTTACTTTATATTTTTTTTAAAATTATTTAGGTTGTTCAATAAGATTATTTAAGCTGATTAAAAAAGCTATTTTTATTTAGTTATTTTACTTTAGAATTATTTAAGAATTATCTTATTTATTTTTACTTTAGAATTTTTTAAATATATGTAGATTGGTTTTGAATCTTTGATGTATATAATCACAAAGTTCTTTTGTACTTTTTAATGTGATCACTTCCAATCAATTGTATTTAATAATTAGTTACCATTAAAAATAAATAACATTCAATATTATTTGGATTAATAAATTTATATAAGAACTTTCACAAATTTATTAAAATAATATTTTTTCAAATACATACAGTTATAATAGTAAAACTATATTATATATATATAGAACAAGCAAATTAATACATGAATTGTCTAAGTTCTCATGTCCCCCACTTAATCCTTTGTATCCATATTTGCTTCCTCTTATATAGTGTTGTCTCTTATACCATGTAAGATCCAAATCACTGTATCCAAGTGATTCATCTTGCATGTCTAATTAAATGAGATCAAAGTATCTAAGCTTTGATGTGAAATAATGAGATCCATCTCATTATCTTTCAAGCTGTGTCAAATACATTTGGATGTATTTAAGTAGGGCATCAGCCATGTAGTGATCAAAGATGAATTTTTTAAATTAAAAGAGGGATGACAATTTATTCAATAAATAGAGTTGCAAAGTAAGAAAGGCAAAGTGTTCAGCAAACAAAAATTCACTACATAACTCTGTCTTTATCCACTACCTGATCTAACTCATGAAACAATCCAAAAATAGTGATCAAAGATGGAATTACAAGGACTCTTCCAACACAACAAATCTGTGTTGCCTAATAGTTTGTAAGAGTCTTTAAAGGTGACCAACAATGCAATCATCATAAAATATTTGATGGCAGTTTGACCAACCAATAAAAAGCTAGTCAAACAACTTAGCCACCCCTTATATATAAGTTTAACCCAATATCCCTTTAGCCACCCCTTATATATAAGTTTAACCAAATATCCCTTGGCTTGACCTATAGATCTTTTTTACCATAGATTTCTAAACAAACAAACAAATCAGTAAAATGTAAAATGCAATTACAAATGCAAAACCATATTTATATCTCCAACTATAAAACCATTTATAGTTCCATACATCATATCCAATTATGAACATAACACAACAGAGATTTCCTAAACAAAATACATTTAATTTTAAAATAAAAAAATTATATCAATTACAAAAGTACACAATTTTCCAAATCATCTCTAAACCAATGGTGAAGAATGAGAAAATAATTAAACATAAGAACAATCAATGTTCCAAAACCATATTAATCAAAACAACACCAAAAGGAAAAAAAAAATTAAAAATTTTAGTATATTACAAAATAGAACTTTCTTTTATAACTTTTCCCCCCAACTTCCATATTGCTTCCTAAGATATAAATCACCACTTTATTTTTGAAAAACTTTTCAAATGCCCTTCAACCTTCCATTATGCCTCCCTAAAACTTCGAGCATCAACTGATGAAAAAACGAATTTCTTTAACCGTGTCTTCGTGATGATAGTCTGCCCTTAGTTGTGGCTTGAGGAAGGAAATATATATTTGATTCATTGTTTGGTGAGTATGTGTATAAGTAGTAGATCAAAGAATTTCCTCTTTAATCTAGAAGCCCTCAAATAAAACTCGAGGGAAATGTGGACATTTATGTACATCTCTCGTTACCAAAAAAAAGTTCCCATTAGATTGACTGCTGTGTATAAGGGCACTCTCACGTTCTTGCTGTAGAACCTTCTAAGAAATCACCTTGCTACTTTTTTAAACGAATGGATGAAGCAGACTCCCATTCTAAGTATCTTGCTTTCAAAAGTTCCTGCCAGATTTCCTCCAGCATATAATTTGACGGATTTGCATCTCTCCCAAGCTCCGGTGCCTTTTGAAATTGTTAAACTTGTAAATTTAAAACAAGCAGAGAAACGAAATAAAAACAAAAATCAGAAAAGAAAAAAAAAAAAAGACACAATTTTATAGCGGCAATTGCTTAAATCCACTTTCAAGTAGGGAATCAGTATATTATTCAATTATCCAATACACCATATATAGACTGCACACAATCATTTATACAAAACTCTTGGAATACAAAAAGATGAGGGAAAATGAACAGTCATGTAAGTCCAACCAGCCCTTGAGAAGACCTAAACTAGACCGACAACTACAATGATTTTGTTGCCATAATGCACACCCTTGTTCATGGTCTCTAATAGGACTTTCTCAATCACTCCAAACAGTAGACTAACTAACACAGGAAGATTAACCCACATAGTTAGCTTCCTTCTCATGTAAACAGTAATGCAAGATTTTGAACCAACCAGTTCATTAATAAATTCATCAGATGATATTGCATATGCTCCACCAGAACATTTCTTCTTTGAGGTGATTCTTGGAAACACCCCACTTAGAGAGAACGTCTCAGGAACACTGAGAATATCAGTCCCCTTGATTTTAGTTTAAATTAGGTCCGATGAAGTGGGTTTTATCAAAACAAAATTTCCACAATCGCAATATACCCGCACACTTCAACTAGAGTGATTATCTACCAGGCCATAACTTATATTAGAAAGACACTTTTATTGGTGCCCCTTAATGAACTTGTCGATGCCACTCTAAAAAGGTGTATAACAGCTGATAGAAGTTGGGTAGTAAAAAAATCCACTCCATAAGTTCGCAGACTCGCAGCGAGCCACCAATTTTAGGTGAGTTGTGAGTCGAGTCATGTCTGCCAGGTCAAAATGACCCTGACTCAGACTCGACTGAGTCAAGCATGTGACTCGCTGAGTTGCAAGTCACAGCCTGACTCGCCAAGTCCAAGCCAGTTAACTCAGTTGGCGGAAAGTTTGAATTGGGTAATAAAAAAAGTTAAAACCAAAAAAATGTAAGTTTTTTAAAACTTTTTTTTGACTTATTTCTTCCTTGTAGCCCTAAAAACATTCAATTTGAAATGCAAAAGTCACGTCTAGAATCCAAGTGGGTCACAGAGTTTCAATAACATCATCAAATAGAAGCTTACATGAATGCCACCCTTCCCTATGACAGCTACAATTCCTTGAGTTCTTGTGCTTTGTTCGACAAGTAAGGGATTTGGCAGGAAGAGGTTTGGAAATTACATTTTAGGGCTTTATCAATACTGTTTTTGGCATCTTAAAAATTCAAGAAAATGATACACGCTATGAAGTTTTATGTGGTTCTGAAGGTACTAATTTGGTCTTGGCGGCAGGGGTGCTGCCCCTAGACCCCCGCAAGGGGCTCTGCCCCTTGACCCCGCTAGGGGCACTACCCCCAGACCCCTGCAAGGGGCTGGTGCAGGAGCACCACTTTGTTTTCATGTTTTGTGTGTTTGTTTTTGGCTTAGTTGTCTTTATCCAAGACCATGTGGGTCCTTGTGGGATGAAGTTTTGCTCAAGTAGTTTTGGGGTGGTAAGTTGCTCTCAAGCAACATTGTTTGGAAAGTGACTCAGTAGGAGCATTTTCATGTTCATTGGTGGGGTTCTGCCCCTTGACCCCGCTAGGGGCACTACCCCAAGACCCCTGCAAGGGGCTGGTGCAGGAGCACCACTTTGTTTTCATGTTTTGTGTGTTTGTTTTTGGCTTAGTTGTCTTCATCCAAGACCATGTGGGTCCTTGTGGGATGAAGTTTTGCTCAAGTAGTTTTGGGGTGGTAAGTTGCTCATAAGTTGCTCTCAAGCAACATTGTTTGGAAAGTGACTCAATAGGAGCATTTTCATGTTCATTGGTCTTTAGGGTCCTAGGAGGAGTGAATAGGTCCTACTTCATCTCTAGGATGGATTAGGATATTAAAATTCACTTGGTGAAGTTCAAGAAATCAAGTTGCAAGAAGTTGACGAAAAAAGACGTGTCGAGCAACCTTACAACAAAAGTTGCAAAAACTTGTAAAAACATGCAGAATGCATCGTATTGTTACCCAACTGTTTCAGTTGCTTGAAACAGTTGGGAAATGGATAACACAAGGTTAAATGGGCTTTTAGCACCCGTTGTGAGGGTTGGTTATTGTTGTTTTTGGAAGAAAGAAAATAAGAAGACTGTGGAGTTTGTGCTGTCGTTTTTATGGTGTACAGTTGTGGAGTTGCATGATCTTAGTCCTGTGGTTGCTGTGGAAGTTGAAGGGCTTTTATTCATCATGTTTGGTTTTGGTTTGGAGGTTTGAGACGTTTTCCTTGCTGACTTTTTCAAGTTTCTTGCTCACTGCCTGTGTAAACTGCTGTTATTTTGGTTTTCAACTTTTAATGGCTCCTTCTCCTTAACCCACAGTTGGAAAATTATGGCATTGTGGGAAAAGAAGATGGAGCCTATGTATTTTAGATATAGCTTGGTGGCAAGTTCAAACTCTTTGCCTGTGGGAAGTAATTGGATGCCCTAGCCCTGCATCTCAATGTGCACGGGCTGGCTGAGAATGCAAAGTTGAGTGCAGAGATTCATTGAGGGTGTTTAGGTCGAATCAAAAGGTGGATTTAGTGTTATTTTGGTGTATGGAAGGTGTCCAATCAGTTGGCCAAGCTCTGGGAGACCATTGGTGACTAGTTTGCCTTGTAATCTGAATTAGGCCTAATTACCCAACTAGGTCCTGTGTCGTTGGGAGGCTCACATTTGTATCGGGGCTTTTGGCATTTTGGAAATAGGAGGAAGGCCCAAAGAGGGTATCCTAATCTGAGAACATATTGAAACTATTAGTGACCTAAGAGGACCCAAACACCCTTGGTGTTGTCGTTGGTATAGTTTTGAGTTTTGTTAGACTTCTTTGGAGAGCAAGGTGTGTCTAGTTTGACAAATTTGGGTGTATAGGAATGGTGGAGAGTCAAGATTGGCAGTCTTAGCCTTTGGAGTCCTTCTGAAAGTTAAGGAACACTAAGACAAGTTTGGGATCAAGATTCCCTAGTCAAGAATTGAAGAGTTTGGTCTTGTAGTCCAAGAATCCAATTGTGTGATTTTTGGCTCCCCATCATAGTGGTATCAGAGCCCAATTGATTTTGGGTTTATGTCAGGAGAAGAGTCTGAGGGAGAAAACAGTATGGTGACCAATGTGGAGCTTGGCAAGAAGGTGCAAGAACAGGAAGCTGATAACAAGTGGTTGAGAGATGAGTTACAAAACCTCAGAGACCAAGTGAGGGAAGTGAAGAAGGATGTGGATAAGGCCAGCACTTCTCATGTTGATGATGCATCAGAACCTGAAGATGAAGAGGTCACCCCAGCACAAGCAGAGCAAAGATTGTTTATGGATGCAATCAAGCTGATGAAAGGTGAAGGTATAGAGAAATTACCTACCTATGGTGGCAGTTTGAAGCCAGAAGAAGTAATAGAGTGGGTTGAATCCATATCCAATTATTTTGAAGTGAACAAGGTCCTCAGGAAGGACAGGGTAAGGTTGGCCAAAGGCAAGTTGAAAGGATCTGCCTTGTCTTGGTGGAGCTATATTCAGGGAGAGAGAATACAAGAGGGTAAGGAGATGATCACTTCTTGGGAAGTGATGAAGGACAAAGTTAAAGAGCAGTTCCTCCCATCTGATTATGAAGTTCAGATGTATCAGAAGTTAAAAAATCTAAAACAAAGGGACATGGATGTCAACATGTACACTGAGGAGTTTCACAACCTGAACTTGAGGACCAAGAAGCAAGAACCTGAGGCCGAGAAAGTGGCCAGATATTTGAACGGGCTGAGAAGAAACATACAAGAGGAGATTATCCTCTTAGCTCCAGACACTATACATAAGTGTTTTCAGATGGCAATGAGGGTGGAGAAGTTGAAATGGAAAGGAGATCAGTCTAGTAGAGGTAGAGGAGGTAGGAATAACAGAGGAAGAGGACTGAACCAGGGGTCTCAGAGTGAGTCAAGCCCTAAAGTGCAAATAGGGGACTCAAGTGGCAGAGGAGGCTACAGAGGTAGGGGACCTAGTGGAGGAAGGTTCAATGGATCAGGTAGAGGATCCAAGTTCTCTAACATGAAATGTTATAATTGTGGACAAATGGGACATCCTGCTTACAAGTGTCCACAGAAGGCTTCAACTTCTCAAGACAAGAGAACCACCTAAATGCAAGATGATGCAAGGAGCATCCATTCACCTGAGGTTGCATTAGACTCAGAGGTGGGTGAGAATCTGATGATAAGAAGGACACTACTCAAAGAACCAGTCCAGGAGGAACACCCACAAAGGAAGGCATTGTTCAGAATCAATTGCAAAATTCAAAATAAGGTATGCAATCTGATCATAGATTCTGGTTCTTGTGATAATATCATCTCTTTACAGGCAGTAAACAAGTTAAAATTGGATAGAATATCACATGATCAGTCATTTAGAGTATCTTGGTTGAATAAGGGACAGCATGTGATAGTCAATGAACAAGCATGAGTTGATTTCAGCATTGGGGGGTTATAAGGATAGGATATTGTGTGACATCCTTCCCATGGATGCATGCCATCTACTTCTAGGCAGACCTTGGCAATTTGATAGGAAGGCACACTTGAATGGAGAAAAGAACTCCTATAGTTTCCAGAAAGATGGAATTGTGTACAAGATTCAGTCCTTGACGGAGGAAGAGAGCAAAAAGAGTATGGGAAAAGGCGTGATGCTAGTAAGTGAAAAAGAATTCTTGCAGACTTTTAAGGATGCAGGGATAGGATATGCATTGGTGCTGAAACCTAAGGAAAAAGAGAAACCAGTAGGACTAGATGTGGGTCCTAAAGAGGTTAGAGAACTACTTGAGAAGTATAGAGACATTGTGGCCAAGGACATCCCAGCTTCCGAATCTGCCACCAATCAGAGATAACAGCCATCAAATGGACCTTATTCTAGGGGCAGTGTTGCCTAATAAGGCTGCTTACAAACTCACTCTTCAACAAAATGCAGAGGTGGCAAAACAGATCCAAGAATTACTTGACAAGGGACTGATTAGGAAGAGCTTAAGCCCTTGTGCAGTACCCACAGTGTTGGCTCCTAAGAAGGGTGGTAGATGGAGGTTATGTACTGACTCTAGGGCTATCAATAGGATAACCATAAGATATAGGTTTCCTATCCCTAGAATTGAAGATTTAATGGATTGTTTAGGAGGGGCAACTTACTTTTCCAAGATTGACCCCAAGAGTGGGTACCACCAAATCAGAATAAGGGATGGGGATGAGTGGAAGACAACATTTAAGACCAATGAGGGTTTTTATGAGTGGCTTGTCGTGCCATTTGGGCTGTCCAGTGCCCCAAGTACATACATGCGACTTGTGAATGAAGTATTGCAAGAGTTCATAGGCAAGTTTGTGGTGGTCTATCTAGATGATATATTAATCTTCAGCAAATCCCAGGAAGAGCGCCTAATACACCTTGAGAGAGTGATGAGGAGGTTGCAAGAACAAAAGTTGCTGATCAACTTGGACAAGTGTGAATTCATGAAACAAGAGTTGATCTATCTAGGCTTTGTGGTGTCCAAAGGAGATTTGAAGCTGGACCCATCCAAAGTTGAGGCTATAGTGAATTGGCCATCACCTACAAATGCTGGTGCAGTCAGGAGTTTCCATGGTTTAGCTACCTTTTATAGGAAGTTTGTCAGAAACTTTAGTGAGGTATGTGCGCCTATTCTTGATACCATCAAAGGGGGCAGACATTAGAAGTTTGAGTGGACTGTAGAGGCAGAAAAGAACTTTCAATCCCTCAAAGAGAAGGTGGCCAAGTTTCCAATCTCAGTACTACCTGACTTTAACAAGGTGTTCACCATTGAGTGTGATGCAAGTGGAGTGGCCATAGGGGCAGTATTGAGCCAAGAGGGAAGGCCAGTGGCATTCTTTAGTGAGAAACTAAATGACTGCAAGAAAAAGTATTCAGCATATGACCTTGAACTTTATGCTATGGTCCAAGCTTTAAAAAAATGGAGGCATTATCTTTTGCCTAAAGAGTTTATTGTTTTTTCTGACAATCATGCTTTGAGTTTTTTGAATGGACAGGACAAGTTGAATCACAGGCATATGAAGTGGGTGGAAAGCATACAAGCTTTCAATTTCATCATCAAACATAAAAAGGGGCAAGCTAACAAGGTGGCTGATGCCTCGAGCAGGAGGGCATTGACTGTTCAGCAAATTCAATTTCAAAGTGTAGGCATTGATGCCTTAAAGGGCTTGTATGTTGCAGATGAAGACTTCAAGGAAGCATATCAAGTTTGTGTAAATTTTGAGAATGGTTTCCATTCTGATTTCTCTGAGTACATCTTGCAGGATGGTTTACTTTTCAAAGGGAATCAGTTATGTGTGCCACATTGTTCTATGAGAGAGAATATAGTAAGGGAGAAGCATTGTGGAGGCCTATCAGGACATTTTGGTCTAAACAAGACACTAGATCTGGTTAGAAGGCATTACTATTGGCCTAAACTTCAAAAGGATGTCAGGAAGATGGTGGAGACATGCTCTATTTTTCAGAGAGCCAAGGGTGTCTCTACTAATGCAGGTTTATATCAGCCCTTGCCCATTCCCCATAAGCCTTGGGAGCACTTGAGCATGGACTTTGTTTAGGGTGTACCCAAGACCGGATCTGGTTATGACAGCATTTTTGTTGTAGTAGACAGATTTAGTAAGATATCTCATTTGATTCCATGTAGGAAAACTAATGATGCAAGTTACATTGCTCACTTATTCTTTAAGGAAGTAGTCAGAATTCATGGTTTGCCTTCGTCAATTGTGACTGATAGAGAACAAAGTTTGTGGGGCATTTTTGGATAACTCTATGGAAGAAGTTGGGTACAAGGTTGTCCTATAGTTCTGCCTATCATCCTCAAACGGATGGGCAAACGGAAGTTGTCAATAGATCACTGGGCAACTTGTTGAGGTGTCTCACGAAGGAACATCAATAAAGTTGGGATAATGTCCTCTCTCAGGCAAAGTTTGCCTATAATGACTCCATCAATAGGAGTACAGGCATGAGCCCTTTCCAAATAGTGTACAGAACTCACCCAAGGGGTGTGTTGGAGCTGAGAGACTTGGCAGGTACAGAGGGTAGAAGTGGGCAAGCAGAGACTTTTGCTGAGGCCCTTGAAGAGATCCATCGACAAGTCAGAGAGACCTTGCAGCAGAACACTCTCAAGACCAAAGCTAGAATGGACAAAACCAGGAGGGATGTCCAATTTCAGGAAGGAGGCCTTGCTATGGTGCACTTAAATAAGGCTAGGTTGCCTAAAGGGAGTTATGACAAGCTGAAAATGAGAAGCATAGGACCTTGCAGAATTATATCTAAATATAGACACAATGCATACAAAGTGGATCTTCCACCTGATGTAGCTCTCTCTCCCATCTTTAATGTGTCTGATTTGACACTGTACAAACCTCCTGACCCTGATACAGTCAGTAAGGATATCATTCAGCAAGACAAGCAGGAGTGGCTCTCTGATCTTCCCACTGCTCATGAACCAGAGATGGAATGCATACTGGACAGCAGGGTAGCTAAGAAGACCAGACATAAGGAGTAGTAGGAGCACTTAGTGAAGTGGAAAGACAAGCCACTGTCCTAAGCTACTTGGATGAAAGAGGAGCACATTCAGAAACGCGGGACAGATGTTGCAGACCTCATCTCTAAGAGGACTTGAGATTTTGTTCTCTTGGGGAGTATGGTGCAGGAGCACCACATTTTTTTCATGTTTTGTGTATTTGTTTTTGGCTTAGTTGTCTTCATCCAAGACCATGTGGGTCCTTGTGGGATGAAGTTTTGCTCAAGTAGTTTTGGGGTGGTAAGTTGCTCATAAGTTGCTCTCAAGCAACATTGTTTGGACAAGTGACTCGATAGGAGCATTTTCATGTTCATGGGTCTTTAGGGTCCTAGGAGGAGTGAATAGGTCCTACTTCATCTTTAGGATGGATGAGAATATTAAAATTCTACTTCATCTTTAGGATGGATGAGAATATTAAAATTCACTTGTTTAAGTTCAAGAAATCAAGTTGCAAAAAGTTGACAAAAAAAGAGGTGTCGAGCAACCTTACAACAAAAGTTGCAAAAACTTGTAAAAACATGCAGAATGCATTGTATTGTTACCCAACTATTTCAGTTGCTCGAAACAGTTGGGAAATGGATAACACAAGGTTAAATGGGCTTTTGGCACCCGTTATGAGGGTTGGTTATTGTTGTTTTTGGAAGAAAGAAAATAAGAAGACTGTGGAATTTGTGCTGTCGTTTTTATGGTGTACGGTTGTGGAGTTGCATGTTCTTAGTTCTGCGACTGCTGTGGAAGTTGAAGGGCTTTTATTCATCATGTTTGGTTTTGGTTTGGAGGTTTGAGACATTTTCCTTGCTGACTTATTCAAGTTTCTTGCTTACTGCCTGTGTGAACTGCTGTTATTTTGGTTTTCAACTTTTAATGGCTCCTCCTTAACCCACAGTTGGAAAATTATGGCATTGTGGGAAAAGAAGATGGAGCCTATGTATTTTAGATCTAGCTTGGTGGCAAGTTCAAACTCTTTGCCTGTGGGAAGTAATTGGATGCCCTAGCCCTGCATCTCAATGTGCACGGGCTGGCTGAGAATGCAAAGTTGAGTGCAGAGATTCATTGAGGGTGTTTGGGTCGAATCAAAAGGTGGATTTAGCGTTATTTTGGTGTATGGAAGGTGTCCAATCAGTTGGCCAAGCTCTGGGAGACCATTGGTGACTAGTTTGCCTTGTAATCTGAATTAGGCCTAATTACCCACTAGGTCCTGTGTCGTTGGGAGGTTCACATTTGTGTCGGGGCTTTTGGCATTTTGGAAATAGGAGGAAGGCCCAAAGAGGGTATCCTAATCTGAGAACATATTGAAACTATTAGTGACCTAAGAGGACCCAAACACCCTTGGTGTTGTCAACGGTATAGTTTTGAGTTTTGTTAGACTTTTCTGGAGAGCAAGGTGTGTCTAGTTTGACAAATTTGGGGGTGTAGGAATGGTGGAGAGTCAAGATTGGCAGTCTTAGCCTTTGGAGTCCTTGTGAAAGTTAAGGAACACTAGGACAAGTTTGGGATCAAGATTCCCTAGTCAAGATTTGAAGAATTTGGTCTTGTAGTCAAAGAATCCAATTGTGTGATTTTTGGCTACCCATCAAGGGTTCTGCCCCTTGACCCCATTGGGGGCGCTGCCCCTTGATCCCCGCAAGGGTTTCTACCCCTTGACCTGATGCTGCTGGGGCTATTGCCCCTAGACCCCCATTTTAGTTTTGAAGTACACTACAACTTTGAGTTTGCGCAATACAAGTCATTATCTACACTCTTTTCATTAGTCTTCCTAGATATTACTTGATGTATACTTCTCATCTGGAGGACAATTTTTTCTTTTGGGAAAGATGATGTAGTCGGCATAAAATGTCTATTGTTGTGTTTGATAATATTGGTTATCTATTAGTGTATTAAATTATTAATTGTCGTCAATGTATTAATTTGCGTTTGTACTTATATGATCGATGTATATTTATGTATGTGATCAAATTAGCTTCTATTTGATGATTTTATTGTGTCCTTAAGCTTTATTCATTAATGGGTGCATGAAACAATTTTTAAATCCTTAAAAATCTCTAAATTTCAAGGGTTTTTTTTACTTTGTTGAGTCTTTGACAAGTCAAGTTGGCCTTTTTGAGTCCGAGTCTGCGAACTTTGGTTTAACATGTCTTGAGAGAATATTAGCAACTAATGAATGTAGGATTAAAATCATACAAAACACAACTTACATTTAGCAGAAAAAAAATTATTTATCCAACTTTTGGTTTCGTCATGACTCGCCTCAATAAAGACGTTTTATACTGACCTGCATAAACCGTACAAGAAGACAGTTTTGTATAGGTTGTAGCCCCTAAAAAATAACAGTTCATAGCATCACAAAAAAGGAAAAAATATAAAATCGAAAAACACACTAATGAAAACTGTTTAACAAACATACTCCCTTGGATGCGAAGACACACAATATGATCTCAAAGCTTTGAATATCTGATCATCACTCTAGTCTTATAGACTCTACCACAAAGAAGAATTGTGGTCTTCCAAACTAAATGACACCATCCAATGTACCGATCATAACAAACAATCATCAACCACTTGACTCAAACACTGAAACCTTATTTGACCATTATTTTGATCAACACATGAGCATTTCAGCTTAACAACCTTTCGAACATATTCGTTACCATTTTCCAACTGGATCCATCAATCCATCTATAACTAAGATCTATACAATCTTTCACAAATTGTCTATTCTACCCTTTATTCTAACATGATTTTTCAAAGTGGTTCTTCACCCCACAAATTGTACAAGGGTGAAAATCACAAGACTTCTTTTTTGTCTTTCTATGTGACCATGAGAACATTGTACTCACTAAGTCGATTTGTATGAGCTCATAACACTCGCAACATCATTGCTATCTGTCCTACCATATCCAAGGCCTTCATTCTTTGGCCTGAAAGTTGGCTTAATTATTTAGCTCTATTATTCCTTGCCCATGCTTTTGCAACCCCCTTTTCCTTCATATCCCATTCTCTTCATAATCTTCAAACCAACATTTTTTTAAACCAACCTTTGTTGTTAATATCAGAAGTTGCAAAAATTTGTAGTTTCAGACACACTCTAGTCTTCAACCTCACATTCTTTATCGAAAGCAACTTCATACAAATCAACAATTTGATCAAAGGAACAACACAAATCTTTTGTGCCAACTAAGACATCAGAAACTAATGGTGTTGAATTCAAACACCATTTTTTTTTAAATTCCAACCCTATTAGTTGTTTTTCCAAATGTTTTAAATTTTCTATCAAATTGTGAATTATATTTCTTAATTTCAGTGACTTCTTCCTTCAAAAAAATTTTCCTTCTTTACACTTTTACCAACTTTGTCATTGAAACAAAGGATTTTAACTCACCTTTCTTGATAACGCTGATTTGATGGCTTAGATCTACACGAACACTTTCAATTTTAGTGCCTACTTTCTACCAAATCCTATGATCTTTTAGACAACAACTTATCCTTGCATGGCTTCCTCCAGTCTTAGGACTCTTCTATTAACAACATGTAGTAGTTCGTGCTAACAAGCAGCCGCCCTTTACATTAAACTGGGTGATTTCTCAAACATGTATATTTTTTCAACCTTACAGCTTCTTCAAAAGCATGCAACAACCTCTTTCTTAATCTGAGATTCTATTCCTCCAAACAATTATTTTTTCTCACTGCAATTTCTTCTTACTCAGATAACCTGGTTCCCACAATCTTCTTGCTCTTCTCCAACTTGTTGTCATCTCTTTTATATCTCAAGCTTCTGCAATCTTCGATTCTTCACGATCTTCTGCTCTCATACTACTTTGTAGGTTTAAATCAAACAAGACATAAATTACATTTAACACGCAGAAATCTTGTATTTATTCAACTTCTGATTAAAATCATGATTCACCTCAATATAGAGGCTTTATAGTGGCATGCTTACAAGAAGACAGTTTTTACCTCTAAAAACAACAGTTCATGCATCACAAAAAAAGAACAAAATCTAAAATAAAAAAACGTGCTAATGAAAATGTTTAACAAATTAGAAACTACACATGGTAGTAAAGCCATGCAAACCAATTAATACAAAAACACCCAATGTATCTGTTTTAATCGATTCTGTGTGATTTTCACTTTTACTATACAAATTGACTAAACTTTGGATCGACAACTCATGGTGTCCCTGATGATATAATGTTCTGGGATGAAGAACCGTGGGCTTCAAAGCTTCTGGCCCTGTCTTTTCTACCACTTTAGTGCACCCAAATAGAACGCAGGCTCATATGAAAAGTCATATATGTCAATTGCATCTTGTTCCACCATAGAATCATAGTTATTTTCTTTTCCCTTGGATCAGAAAGCTCCACTAAGAAGTGTTGCCCACAGAGACCATCACAAGATACATGGGATAGGGCAGCTGGTCATCAATTTGAAATGATGCTACTTGAAAACAAACTTTTGTTGACGTAAGTCCTGTAATATTTTGATCTCGATTTCAGATTTCCTCTAAGACAGGCAAAGGCTAGGTCCTGTGGATAGAATCTACCGTGGCAAATCCAATGAAAGGCAAATAGACTGCTGAGGCTGAAGAAATTAGACATCGGTAACTGTTCAGAAGCCAAGTTCACATTTTGCAAATTGTTCTCTCTGCTTGTATAGTCTAGGTTGTGCAGAGAGAATGGTAAGAGCTCATCCAAGCCATAATAGGAATTAACACGTCTAAGGAATCTTTGTGTTGGCACTAATTCTATCGTTGGCTATGGTTGTGTGTCTCATTTCCATGGCATATTTGCCAACGATTCCAATCTGCCAAGTAGATGTTGGGTAATCCAATGATGATTTATAGTTAGCGGGCTCATCAAACACACAAGTCATTACCTTGTGTTGGTAAATGGTTTAGTAGAATTTACAGTCCCAAAACTTATGACTTCTGCATTCGAGAAATTTTCATGTGGGGAATTGAAATAGAACATTTCAGAATAGGGAATAAGTTTAAAGTTTTCAATGCTAAAAAATGAAGACGGCAGTGTACTGCTGATGTGAGTTTTGTACCACTACATAACATATAGGATTTGAACACTTGATACTGGGTATCAAACACTCAACCCTCTCTTGAAAAGTATATACTCACGAGGAACGTGAGGAAACACTCCAAGGTTCCTTTCACCTGTGGATCCTAACTCAGTTATAATGATGTGATTTGCTGGTAATCACGTCGGCGGGCTTACGTTGTTCCTTCAAGGATATTCAGTTCTTGCTATGATGGTGATGGTGACTTAGCTTTTCAATGTATATTCCCTTGATTCCTCCTCCTTAACTTATATCACTTCCAACTTCACTCATCAGACTCTCACTATTAAACTACTCACTGCCTTACTACTACTCCTAGGGATGAAGAAGTTAGCAAATGGACGGGGATC
>MU226828.1:1484398-1495306 GCA_018584345.1 Thuja plicata | reverse complement strand
GTATAGGAGAAGAGACAATCTCTAAGGGTGTGGCGGAAATCAGGGGTGTCATGGACATGGTGTCCAAGGGGGTGGCGGAATCCGCCACCACCTTGGACATGGTCCATGTCATGAACTCATAACTTCAACACAAACTTCATCAAACTATCTTCACTCCTCCAAATCCATTTCAAACCTTATTCTCATAGCATATGCCCAAGTTTTGAGGGTCTTATAGCTGGGCGGAAATCCATGGTAGGATAGACAAGGCTGCCCAAGGTGGTGGCGGAATCCGCCACCCCCTTGGACAGGGCCTTCATCATGTCTACCAACACAAAACTAGGATCAGCCCCTCAAATGTCAAGCCTGTTCTCATTCAAATCAGATGTCTTAACTTGTCTTTTAGCTCATTAACTCATTTCCACGCTATTTGACCTCCACCCTGAGGGAGAGATCAATCATCAGAGGCTGGTGGAGAGCAGAGAGAGAGAGCTGGACAGCCATGACTGTCTCAGTCCAGCACCATCACCATTCCATTCAAATTTCAAACTTCTTCAAAGTTGGATTCCACCAATTTGCTACAAACACCCTCAAATTCAACTTCAAAATTTTAGGGGGTCCCCAAGAATTGGGGCGATGTGTGAAAGACTTCACAACATGTACAAGCTCTCAAAGTAAGGATTTGGCAAAGTTATTACAAGCTAAAGATCTCCAGCTAAGAGGCATATACATTTCTTGCTCAATTCATTGATCAATAGAGATTTTACATACACGTTTTCTTGCTCAATTCATTGATCAATAGAGATTTTTCATACATGTATATGTATGTAAACATTTATTGTGAATTTGCAAATATGTGTAACCGGAGATTTTACATGCATGTATGTGTGTATTCATATCTATTGCAAATTTGCAAATATGTGTAGCATTTATTGTTCTATGAATTAACCATAGATCAACTTGAATTGTTAAAAATTTTAAGAATTTGATTCTTTTACTAGATATTTTGACTATCATATATTTAGGTAATCTTGGGTATGTCTTTTTTATTTAAGCGTTTCTAAATAGATTGATAGCTTGCCATTAGCATTTTGGCCTTATATTATACCTTGCTTTGTTGCCTTTTGGCCCTATATTATACCTTGCATTGTTAACTGTTATGCAAGTTTTTTTGTTTTTTTTAAGTGTCCTCCAACATCTTACTCCTACACACGGTTAGAGATCAAATATGGATTTATAACATGTTGGTTCATCTTCCCATGATCTATGAACATTTTATGATTTTTGTAAAATAACTCGTAATAGTGCTGCTTCTCCAACTATACATCTAGTTATTTCATTTTATATCAAAGATATCCCACAAAATAACTATTATGGACCATTGTACCATCCATGCAATGGTATCTTTATTCATTTAGCAAATCGTAACATTTGCACAAATGAGGTTTTTATGATCACAACCTATAACAAGATATTTAAACACATCTAGGTATTTATTTCAAGTAGCAAATGATGTCCTTACTGCTACATTGGATTTATAATCTCGCCTCTTCAAGTTGGTGAAGTTCCATTTCATACCATTCCGTCTTCCTAAGTTGCGGGTTCAGGTTCGGGTACAGATTCGGGTTCGAGAAAAAAAATTCCCATTATGATTTGTATGGGTTCGTGTGTGTGTGTGTGTGTGTATGGGTTCGTGTGTGTGTGCCAGGATCTGGACCTGTGGGTCCGTCGAGATCCGCAGGTCTGCGGATCCTGATGAACCCACAGGTCCAGATCCGAACCCTGTTCGGATCCAGCGCGAACTGGTCCGCAAATCCAGACCCGGATTGGACCCGGACCCGAATCCAGGGTTCGGGTCCAAGGTCCGAATCTGGTAACTTAGCCATCTTTTAATAGGTTTTCCATGTCACTAAAAAGGCCTTGGTTACAATAGTTAAATGTGGTTCCTTCTATTACCATCAATATATTAAGTATGATCATGACAATAGAATTTTGAAAGTAAAGATAGATACATATGTACCTTTTTCTAAGTCAAGTAGTTTCACATTTGTAATTATATAAAAACTCTAAGTGAAGTTCTTTGCAATCATAAGAACAAGGACCCTTATATGGCAACTCCTAATAAAACTCTTAAGTGTGAACACCAAAATCAATTCAAAAGTAATATAATATATATTTTGAAAAAGAAAAAAAGAAAAAATCCAAAAACAAGATAGAGAGCACATGAATCCCTCTTCATTGCCTCAAGGCTTCTCTAAGTAAAAATTTACAAATTTACCTACATTTCCTGTCCTCCCCATAAAAGAAGCAAAAGTAAGTTATTTATCATCCTTCATATACACAAAACAACTAAGAATTCCTCCCTATCCTTGAAGGAAGAAGAAGAAAGCAAGATCTTCTAATGGTACTAACTCCATATGGGTCCCAAGAAAAGTGCAAATTAATCAATGGCACATATATATTCTATTCAAAAAATGGAACAGCAATGAATTACAAATGGTGCCACACCATTCCTCATATATCAGGTACATTTACCAAACTAACACATCATATTGATATTCAATTACTTAAGAATTGTTACAAACCACAATATTGGGATGAAGATAACGATAACGCTTCAAATTTTTTGGTTGAGATTTAGAGCTTTCATGCTCTGCATATTTATCGATAACATTATTTTGGTGGTGCTTTTCACTTGGAAGGGCGCATACTTTATGGCATTGGCCATTATTCTATTATATTGATGAGATATACTTAAATGACTAGTCCATATGATTTCAAAGCTTATGATTGTTCCTGTTGATCATATGCTTTACTAATACAATATTGTCTTGTGATGCTTATTGATCCTCCATGATTTCCATTCTCACACTTTGATCCTCCATGATTAGCCATATGATTAATTTCAATGCTTATGATTAATCTTGTCAATCACATGCCTTACTAATATGATCCTTTTCTATGATGCCTATTGATCCTCCATGACTGTCATGCTTATTCACATTATATATAATTTACAGACCATTTTATGTTACTATGTTTTAGGATGATTATACCTCCCTAAAAAATTATGATTCAATATCTCACAATTATATGTTCCTACATAATCCCTTATTTGGCATCCATAACTACTTCCATACTACTAAATTTGATGTCGGCAGTACATATGCTATCATGAGCATAACTTTAGCATTTTCATGATACTATTCTTCCTTACACCTTGTTATTGAGCTCTCTGAAATTAAATCAATTTATAGATATTACTCTAAGTTCAACTCCTACCTAATTGCGTTCTCAACATGCAACTAATTGGACGGGACATATAAAGGCACTAATTTTTTTTAGAGTGGTTATGGCAACCATCACAACATCAAATTTAACTAAAAATTTTGGGACAACTCTAAATATTTGAACATTTTACCTTGCATACAACTTTTTATTTAATATAAATATCTTCACATAGTATAAAACCTTGATATAATGGTTTAAAACATTTACAAAGTCCACTGTTACTATCAAAAAATTATTAAAAAATCCACTCCATAAAACCCTATCCTTAAACAATGGCTAGGCTGAATGGAAGCATAGAAAAGTAAGGCGAGAGTAAGTGAGGTCCGTTACTTACCCTCCAGTTGTGTTCATGGACCACCCTGAGCGAGAACATATCTTGTCAAGGGCATCCTTCCATCCGTCGATCTCTTTTCTTGAATGTCGAACTGAATACCCATAAAATTGTAGACATGGGCAGATCTGTTGAAGAACATACTTCCACCACTCAATCTCTTCTCTTTGAATTTGATCCGAATGGCAGTAATATTTTTGGAATGACTTCCTGTACGGACTGGAGTTGCCTTGAGGGTACCTAACGTGAGTTGGATCCACGTCATAAAACAGAGGAATGATGAAGCTATCGGCGTTCACCATTGTGGTGGCCTCCTTCAGACACCATACAGAGTCTGCATAGCCTCTGGAAAACACAGGAATGCATATGGCACTGCTCTTGATTGCCCTTTCCAAGCTCGCCCAAATCAGATGTCCCTTCTCCAGTTTTTCGTCGTCCTTATAAACATGGAGTCCGGCAGCAGTGAGTGCTTCAAAAAGACGATCAACCAGACTATTTCTCACATCTTTTCCCCTGAAACTCAGAAACACGTGGTATTCTTTATCGCTTCGCAAAGGAATTTTGGTTGTGGGAGGGATGTATTCTTCCATCTTGATAAGAGTTGCAGCTGAAACGAATGGCAGAAAGGATTGAACCCAAACACCTACACACAACTTGAACTTCTACCACTGAATTCTGTGTCAAAATGGTAAATTATCTTTGTATAAACCCAACTGACGTTGTACGGGTATAAAAGAGATTCCCTACTTTACAGCTGTTTCCGATTCAATCACGTCTCGTTTTTATTATTATTTTAACATATCCGCCCAGTCATGTTAACATCATTGACAAAAGTACTAACAGAATTGACAAAAGTTGTGTATTCATTTACGAAGTGGCCGGCAATGTTTTTTTTAATGGCTGTTCTTCGTACTCGTTGCGAGTACACTCTCTTTTAATTGAGCGAAGAGTGGGCAAGCTCGGCCAATAATGTTCTTTTCCATATTTTTGTTCCCTTCCTATCCTTTTCATCTTTTTCATTTTCAAAGGGGCGCCAAATTCAAAAGCTAACAAGGACGCTCCTGCCTATGTTGAGTTTGAAGTAGTCAAAATGCTAAGCATATATGCAATTTAGGCATTATACAATTGTTTGTGATAATATTTATTTTTTTGGAAAAATGAAATTTTTTTTTATTTGCATAGACATATTAAAACATAATTTGAACTTATATAACATGCATGAAAATTTAAGAAAATTTCTAATAAATATAATTTGCATATTTAAAAATAAATAAATAAAATTATATATACATAGTATTTTATTTTTATCAAAACAAACAAATTCAAAAGAAATTCAAAAGTTATAAAAAAAAAAATCTAAAACATGACAAGACTTCTTTTAAGTGAAAGAAACTAAGTTCATTTTTACTCCAAATAAAATCAAAGCATAGTAAGAAGATTTTTTTTTTTAACATGCCAAAGTTTTTATATAATTTTTAACCCTATGTGTCTTTGTCACACAATAGTGAGCACATTAAACTACATTGACTTGGATGGCAAATGGAACTAATCTCAGCAAATGCCATAAATTTTTATTTGGTCCGTAGTAGAGCTCCAAAAAATTATTCTGCAATGACTGTTCCATCTATGAGCCAATGAGAAAACAAATAAAATCTTTCAGAAAAACTATTGAAAAAATAGAAATTATGAAACATTACATATACAGAAACATTTCAAAAAATTCAAAAAGATCATTGGCTAACAAAAGAAATAAAAAATGAACAGCTACAATTCATTGAATGCTATAGTATCCTGCCTACGGCACGAACTAACAATGCAGTGACAAAGAAGGGTCCATTAGCGAGAATAATATATATATTGATTGAATGAAGGGAGGAATTTCAATGACGTTCACTAGACCGACAGTATCGTCTACTGAAGTTTCTCCAAGTAGACCTTTTTATTGTGGATCCTCATTAGGAAAGTAGTTGTGTTGTGTAAGTTTGTCTCTTCAAAAAGTTCATTTAGACTGTTCACCTGCAAGTTGTCTTCGTAATGACAATGAATATCTTCATAAGCAACACATTCCTTGATAAAATGCCACTCTGTCTCAACCACCCCTCTCTGCAAAAATAAAAAGTTCTTTCTTCCCACATCTCTTTGGGAACTTTCCATCTACCAGTTTCGCATCGCAAATGATGAGAGCTAGTCATTAGAATTTGTGCCTTGCCTTTAACTGTGGAACCTATATATTCTTTATCGCCATGATCTCACTTAGGGTTAAATTCTTTTACATAGTAAGTTTTTTTTCTACCATTCTATTTTGTCCACATGGCAGTTTTGATTTCTCTAACACCCACTTTTTTATCTCTATATTAGTGTTTGGGCACTCGTGGAGGTTTATGTTCCATTTGTTTAACCACTTGCTATTTTGTTTCTTCCACATCTTTTTCCTTCGTTCTAACTCCTCTTCAACCACCATCTTAGGCCAGCGATGCATATCCTTATTTCCCATTTTTTAAGTAGCATAGCAAGCGAATAATTGTTGAGACTTCAATCGAAAACATACCAACCTCCACCAAGAGGATCTCGTATGGGACCATTGACTTGACCTTGAGGTTACTAGTGATAAGATTTTTTTGAATTCTTTCTATCTGTCGACATTTGTGGTTTGACACGTTACTCCCCCAAACCTGACACCCATAAAGAATAACCAAAACCACCAAGAGACCAAAGAGAGTCTTCCTGGTCTTCCAATCCCACAACTTGGCTTTCCTGCATCTATTATGAAGGAGTTAAGAGGATTTCCAACCCCCCTGAAGTGAAATAAAAGAAAGAAAATTATATAGAATTAGGGGAGGGACATTAATAGGTGCGCGGGTCCACTACAAGTGATAGCATTGGGTGGGTTCGGAGCTCACAGGTGGACACCCATCCTTCAGTTTGTAGCACATAACATAACACTTTAGGGTGAAATAGTGTATTTTTAATATATATAATTATAAAGTATTGAGTGTCCAAATAAGACATGACATGTCTATCTCACTAGCATAGCCTGTTGTGCCCAAAATTGGGTCATATTTACAAAACAAGTGTTTCCATGTAAAATGAAAATAACCCCAACATTAGAGTCGTATGAGGCTCGCCAACCCGATCACCGTCCAACTCTAACTCATTTCAATGTCGTAGTTCTCCATGCACCCTAAAGATGAAGACAACTACGAAGGAGCAAATCTAGTATAAGATTTAATGCACAATATGACATATCTGAAATGACATGTACAATCACCACCCCGTCTCATCTTCCCACCTCATGCACACACCTACTAGTCATTTCATGTAGAAACCACTTGCATCCACCACAAAAATCATGTAAGACCACCATTTTCCATTGAAGGGCAATCAAATCAAAAGTAAATGGAGAAATCAAAGCAACTCTGTAAATTCAATGGAGATTCAAAATTTAAATTGGAAAGAGTGCATACATTAATGATGCCACACAAACATAGAATATGTTTCAAACATGCAAAGGAACTAAAATCATCTCATTCAAGTCATTGGTGTCATCAAGAAGACACAAAAGCCATCGAAGAGGAGGAAAAAGACATGACAACATTGAAGACGATGAAGCCATGTTGTTCTAGGTATTTCACTTGTTCCAATTCACACTTGCTCTAAAGACTTGCATATTTTGTCTACATTTGTCACATATTAATAGTTTCCTTTGAATTTTGTTCACACCCTTGTATGGGTTTTGTAAACCTTTATTGTAATATATAGTTATCCTCATAATATGTTTTACTTGCCCTACACTATTACAAGTTTTGTGCAAACCCTTGGCATTTCACGTCCTTGCCATGATTTTGTTTCATGTCCTTATAGGCTTACAGACCACTCGAGTTATCATATTACATGATCATGCATCACTTTTTTTATCCTTTAAACCCTTTGTTACTATTTCACATTATTTTAACAATAGATGTATAAATGAATTGTTCTTTTTATTGTTCAAATCGTGTTAATTTCATTTTTGGTTTTATGTGCTCTCATTAATTTTTGTTCCTTTAACCATTGCTTACTATTTCGCATCCTTACTATTTTACTATATTCTTTATATTATTCCCTTCATGTTCATGTTCACTACTATTTCATTACATTCTTCCTATTTGACATCCATGTGATTTAATTTAATCCTGTACTCTATTGGTGTTTCACATCCTCATTGTTTTACTATCCTACTGAGATATCAGATTACATGTCCATGCTAAACATAACAGACAAAAAAATAAATGATGTATTTATATGGAAACATACTACTTTTGTTCAAGGCTCACTATCATATTACATAATATATTGTCAATTGTATATCAAAATGCATTTTTGTTTCTCATTATGCATGCCAAACATGACAAACAAAAATAGATGATGTATTTATATGGAAACATATTACTTTTGTTCAAACTCATTGTCATATTACACAATATATTATCAATTGTACATCAAATTGCATTTTTTTCTCATTATGCATCATTGTTAATATTCATCGTCAATGTAACGCCCCGCCAGGGAACCCAAGAGAATTTAACCTAAACACGATACTAAATTTACAAAATATTTTTTTCCTCAAGAGTTTACATAATAACAATGAATAATAATGCACATAACGAGGAGCAAGAATGAGCGACGCAAGCGTGAATTCACGCAACGGTAGGTCCCCTGCTGGATCTGCAATTCATAATGTTGGTGGCACATTGGCTCCATCACAGCAAATTGTTGTGGCAAAGTCAACGGAAAGATCAGAAGATGAGAAAGATCTGAAGAATGGGGATCCATGGGATGGTGGGTTGTCTCTTTTAGACCTGTGGGAAGTTTCTGGAAGACATTCTGGGGAGGTTCCAAATAAGGACTTTGGTGAAAATGGTAAGCCTAACCGACCTCTGCTAGCATGGTCATCACTTTTTGGAATAAAGCCCAGTGGTAAATTTATTTTCCCTGAGGTGAACAATTTATCCAATCCCTCGAAGAGGGAATGTGCTATTTTTATGCTTGATCCTCTAATTGATCATTCCATTTCTTCTATGGCGCTTACTTTGGTTGGCAATTTTTTGGGGCTAAGACCTAATATTGATGTGGTCAGATCTTATATAAAAAATAAATGGAAGTTGAAGGGCTAGGTTGATGTGGCGGCTATGCCTAAAGGAGTCTACTCTTTTGAGTTTTCTAACTCAGAGGATCTCTTCAATGCTTTGTGCGGAGGCCCCTGGATATTTGGGAAATCTTCTCTAGCGCTTCAAAGGTGGTCTCCCAACCTAGATCTATTCAAGAATCCCTCTTTGTCTCATCTCTAATCTAGGTCAGACTCCCTGGGCTCCTGCTAGAATACTGAAACGAAGATGTACTCAAAGGTATGGTTGGATCTTTTGGTGAGTTTTTGTCCTTAGATCCTGTGACAACTTCTAGATCCAGACTGGTTTATGCTAGGATATGTGTTAATGTGCATCAGTTTTGTGACCTTCCTCAGTCTATTGATATTATGTCAATGTTAGGCAAATGGGTAGAACCCATACAATATGAAAAATTATCATTTTCTTATTTTGTGTGCACAAAGATGGGACATTAGGCTAAAATATGCCCTCAAAAGGTGCAAAAGGAGAGTAAAGTAAACAAGGTGGAACCAAGAAAGTGTTAGAGTAGTCTAGTATAGCTAATAATTAAATTATTTAATTATTAGTCTATTTACTCTATGCTTAAGTTATACTTAGGCAGCTTTATAATTCTTTAGGGTTTTCACCTTTAGGGTTTCGTGATTCCTTTTATAAGGATTCACTTCTTTGCATTTGATAACTGAGATTGTAATCTATTCATTATTGTTGATAATATAGAAGCCTTTTTCTGTCAACATGGATTTCATGTCTCTGGCTTTTTAGCCTCCATAGCTTTCTGTCTTCTCTTCTGTCTTGCTTCTACTATGTAACAGTTTTGCATGCAGGTGATCTTGGGAGGATTTGTGTTTATCAAATCTAACATGGTATCAGAGCTCTCCTGCTGTTCATTGTTCGTGTTTCGTTGAAGCATGCCAAAAGCAGAAGGTTTCCAAGGGTTTCAGAGGTTTTTTATGTATTTTTTGTTTTGGGTTTTGTTTCTGGTCACTTTGAGCTCAAACGGACATCTCCATTGAGCTCAGAGCACCCAAAAACCCCATAATACATATAAAACTTATCCATTTTGGACATCTGGACTCTGGAGGCAAAAAAATTTAGTTTCTAGTGCCATACCGACACGAAAACCGAGGCAAAAATTTAAAAAAATTTTAAAAAACCATTTTTTACTATGGTTTTTTGGCGCCCGCCGCCCAGACTGCGCCGCTCCGCCCGGCGCCCACGGCCCGCGCCGCCCCGCCAGCTCCCCTGCGCCGCTCCGCCGGTGGTGGGATGTTTTAAGCCCCTGCGGGCCCCCTTCTGCATAGCGGCAGTCACATGGGTGACCAGGGGCTCTGCCCCAGCCCCCTGCACGTGCCATACGCCCAGGGGCTAGTCCCTTCTCAGCCCCAGGGGCTTTAAAAAAATTTTTTGGAGCACTTTTGACCCCCCGGGACTATTTTCGCTCTATCTTGAGCATCCGGGGGTCTTTTTCTGACTTCCATATACCGTCGGAAAGCTCTTTCTGAGCACTTTCCGATGATAGAGGTTAGGGTTTTGGGTTCTTCCATTCTAATAGTTTTTTTTCTGTCAAAGTTTGATGTCTGTTTTTGCCTTCCGGGAGTCATATCTGGCTCATCCGGACTCCGTTTTTGGCAAACCAGATATCGTCAAAAAGATGGTTCAGTGAACTATTCAGTTGCAAGGGTATTTTTTCCAGATTCTTCTCCAGATTTTCTCTCCTCCGAGTTTGGCAGTTTATGCACTCTGGTGGTTGCTTGGGTTTACAGGTCCTGGGATCTCTTCTACTGTACTTCTAGCTCACTCTTCTTTCTGTCTTCTGAGCTTGTTGTATCTCTTTTATTGCATTTTTGTTCTGTAAACGCACTGAGATAAAGTGCCTACTTCTACATTGCTGGGATCTTGTACACCTTGTATGGTTTTTGTACTTGCACTCTGTTATAAAGTGCCATGGGGGGTTATGATGCTTATGTCATTTTAGGCGCATCTACCTTTGTCAAGTGAGCGTACTTTCCACGACATTAGCCCATGCTGTGTGTCAGTGACACCGCCCTTTATCCTGTGTTTGTACTTCTATTGCACTGTTGGTGTTCCTGGTTCTTCTTCTGCAGATGTTTCTGGCATTGCATTTCAGTGTTCCTGTCACCTCTCCCAGTTCAGCATTATGGG
>MU226828.1:1444142-1479861 GCA_018584345.1 Thuja plicata | reverse complement strand
AGGGGTCATGGGGACTTCCCATGACCCCTTTTGAAACATTGTAACACTCAAGTGTGTTCTAAGAGGTTGTAGGACCCTTTGGGACACAATTGAGTGTTCCAATGTGTTCTCGAGGGTCAAAGAGGGACCTAAGGGGTCTTAGTACACCTTATCACACTTTAGGACCCCCAGGAAGTCCCCATGACCCCTTTCAACACATTGGAACACTCAAGTGTGTCCCAAGAGGTTGTAGGACCCCTTGGGACACAATTGAGTGTTCCAATGTGTTCCCGAAAGTCAAAGAGGGACCTAAGGGGTCCTAGTATACCTTATCATGCGTTAGGACTCCTAGGAAGTCTCCATGACCCCTTTCAACACATTGGAATACTCAATTGTTTCCCAAGAGGTTGTAGGACCCCTTGGGACACACTTGAGTGTTACAACGTGTCCCCAAGGGTCAAAGAGGGTCCTAAGGGGTCCTAATACACCTTCACACATGTTAGGATCCCTAGGAAGACCCCATGACCCCTTTTGACACATTGGAACGCTCAAGTGTGTCCCAAGAGGTTGTAGGACCCCTTGGGACACAATTGAGTGTTCCAATGTGTTCCCTAGGGTCAAAGAGGGTCCTAAGGGGTCCTAGTACACCTTCTCACATGTTAGGACCTCGAGGAAGACCCCGTGATCTCTTTTGACACATTGGAACACTCAAGTGTGTCCCAAGAGGTCGTAGGACCCCTTGGGACCCACTTGAGTGTTCTAATGTGTCCACAGGGGTCACAAAGGTGAGAAGGTGTACTAAGACCCCGTAGGACCCTCTTTGACTGCCAGGGATGCATTGGAACACTCAAGTGTGTCTCAAGGGGTTCTACAACCTCTTGGGATACACTTGAGTGTTCCAATATGTCGAAAGGGGTCATTGGGTCTTCCTAAGGGTCCTAACACATGAGAAGGTGTACTAGGACCTCTTAGGTCCTTCTTTCACCCCTGAGGACACATTAGAACACTCAAGTGTGTCCTAAGGGGTCCTAAAACTTCTTGGGACACACTTGAGTGTTCCAACATGTAAAAAGGGGTCATAGGGACTTCCCATGACCCCCTTTGAAACATTGGAACACTCAAGTGTGTCCCGAGAGGTCATAGGACCCCTTGGGACACAGTTGAGTGTTTTAATGTGTTCCCGGGGGTCAAAGAGGGACCTAAGGGGTCTTAGTACACCTTATCACATGTTAGGACCCCTATAAATTTCCCATAACCCCTTTCAACACATTAGAACACTCAAGTGTGTCTCAATAGGTTGTAGGACCCCCTTGGGACACACTTAAGTGTTCCAATGTGTCCCCGGGGGTCAAAGAGGGTCCTGGTACACCTTCTCACGTGTTAGGACCCCTAGGAACACCCCATGACCCCTTTTAACACATTGGAACACTTAAGTGTGTCTCAAGAGGTCGTAGGACCCCTTGGGATACACTTGAGTGTTCCATTGTATCGATAAAGGTCATGGGATCTTTCTATGGGTCCTAATGTGTGAGAAGGTGTACTAGGACCCCTTAGGACCCTCTTTAACCCCTAAGGACACATTGGAACACTCAAGTGTGTCCCAAGGGGTCCTACGACCTATTGAGACACACTTGAGTGTTCCAATGTATTGAAAGCGGTCATGGGGACTTCCTAGGGATCCTAACATGTGATAAGGTGTACTAAGACCCCTTAGGTCCCTCTTTGACCCCCAGAAACACAATAGAACACTCAATTGTGTCCCAAGGGGTCCTACGACCTCTGGGGACACACTTGAGTGTTCCAATGTTTCAAAGGGGGTCATGGGAAGTCCCCATGACCCCTTTTTACATGTTGGAACACTCAAGTGTGTCCCAAGAAGTTGTAGGACCCCTTGGGACACACTTGAGTGTTATAATGTGTCCTCAGGGGTGAAAGAAGGACCTAAGGGGTCCTAGTACACCTTATTACACGTTAGGACCCCTAGGAAGTCCCTCTTTGACCCCTGAGGATACATTGGAACACTAAAGTGTTTCCTAAGGGGTCATAGGACCCCTTGGTACACACTTGAGTGTTCCAATGTGTCATCGGGGGTCAAAGAGGGTCCTAAGGGGTCCTAATACACATTTCTCATGTGTTAGGACCCCTAGGAAGTCCCCATGACCCCTTTTGACACATTTGAACACTCAAGTGTGTCACAAGAGTTTGTACGACCCCTTCAGACACACTTAAGTGTTCTAATGTGTCCCCGAGGGTCATAGAGGGACCTAAGGGGTCCTAGTACACCTTCTCATGTGTTAGGACCCCTAGGAAGTCCCCGTGACCTTTTTTGACACATTACATCACTCAAGTGTGTCCCAAGGGGTCGTACGACCCCTTGGGACACACTTGAGTGTTCTAATGTGTCAAAAAGGGTTACAAAGGGACCTAAGGGTCCTAGTACACCTTTTCACGCATTAGGACCCCTAGGAACCCTCTATGACCTCTTTGGAAACCTTTTGGATGCCTTATATTGGTGTAATTAACCTATATATTAATATGTCCTATATAATATATATTATATATACTATACTTTATTTTATTATATTTACAACAATATTTAATATATAATATATAATACATAACATATTGAATATATATTTTTTACTATATATATTATATCGTATCATATGTATATGTATATGTATATGTATATGTATATGTATATGTATATGTATATATATATATATATATATATATATATATATATATATATATATATATATTACATACTATTTAAATATTATGAATCTTCCTGCCACCTTTTATATGTAAACGTTGAATTATTTCATTTAGGTCCCGCAATTTTTTCAGGTACCTGAAAATATTGGGTACCTGATAATAAACTGGTGTAACTTTTACCAAAATATTCCCTACCCCCACAGACTAGAGAATCATGAAATTTCAAACCTTTTTCACAGGTTTCAGACGTATTGCAGATAAAAAAAAGTGATTTGGGGCCCATTTTTTGAAAGTTAGTTAATTTAAGCTATTTTTTGTCAACTTTTGGTCTCACAATGGGAAGCAACAGCCGTCGAAAGTACAAATGAAAGAGGAAGGTGACAGATGAAGAAATTCAAGCATATAGGGAAAAAGATAGGGAAAATCACCGAAGAAAGAGAAAAGGTGTGTTAAACATTAACCAAGGTGACCCTGTACATGTAGTTGCAAGTGAAGAGGATGTTGAATTTGAAAATAATACGGAAATTAATTTTGTGAATAACAATGTATGGAGTGAAGATGAAAATATAGAGATGGAGAATGACAATGTAGACTTGGGGAATGAAAATGTAGACTTGGAGAATGACAATGAATGGAATGAAGATGGAAATGTACAGATGGAGATTGAAAATGTAGACTTGGTGAATGAAAATGTTGCACAAGAACCATATGAACGTTTCACATCTCCAAATTATATGCAAAATGAAGTCCCTTGCAACAAAGATAATCAAAATTCAAATTCGAAGCTTTCAAGAACACCTAAATGGTTAATTGAAATTAAGGAGAACATTATGAATGATTGGGAAGGAAAGATATCACATAGAACCATTAGGTTGTGGGCTTCAAGACTTTATGATCAATTTTTTGGAAACATGACATTGGTTGAGCAATGTCAAATTTTTGTGCAGTTGTTAAAGATCCAAAAGATGAGACCTATGCTTGTGAAATTGAAGATTCGTGTGAACAAGAAAATGGAGAGAAATGTCATTGTTGTGAAGAATATTTTCAATGCTCTCAATAAAATTGGGAAGACAAGCAGAGAAAAAGACAAGAGAGATGCTCGGAGGGTTATTACAACCTCCTTTGTAAGTCATCAGTTGAGAAAGGCTCATTTGATGAGACAAATTAACTTGTGTTGACTTCAATATAGACCGTAAAATTTTGGATAGAGCACTTGCAAGAAGATAAATTCTTGATGATCCACTTCAAATTGATACATGGGCTTATGGTGGGAGAATTCCACATTTTGATAAGAAGATAACAGATGTTGTCAAGGATGAAATTCAGCAATTTTGGCATGCTAACTCAAGAGTGTCACCAAATGTGAAGGATGTCTTGAAGTTGAGAGTTGGAAATTGAGACCACACTCCACATCCTAAACATTATGTGGAGGTAAGTCAAACAATTTTGTATAAAAACATTTGTGAGACACATCCAACATTGAAAATATCACAAAGGTCTTTTGAATCCATGAAGCCATTTTATTATGTACCCCTTAAGATTCAGAATACATGTTGTTGCAAATATCATATTGATTTTTCAATGCATCATGAACTATTACGGTCCATTGGTTCTACTTTGCACACTAATGAAATGCTAGAGGATTGTGGTGCAAGTGGTCTTCCCAGATCATCAAGATACTTTCTAGATCAATTTTTATGTTGTAGAGATGATGGTTGTTTATTTTATAAAAATGATTGCTTAAATGTCAAGTGCTCAGAATGTGGTCGCTTGTCAAAGTTTAGGACATGTTTTCATGAGGGTTTGGGACACGATTTTGGAAAGACACTAGTCCAAAAAAGGTATATAAAACAATGAAATATACATTGAAGACTGGAGGTGAAGGCTCTAGATGTGAGTTAGTTGCAAAAGAATACAATGTTGCTGATTTTATTTCAGATTTCAAGACAAATCTTTTTTACAAGTATGCAAGGCATAGTCACGGGTCTCAATGGTTAGATCAACACTTGTAAGGACACTTTCCCCATTGGAACTATTATATCCATTGTATACTTTGCGGAGAACTATACATTGCAGCCCCAAAATGAGACTCAAGCTCAATATTACAATTCCATTCAGGTTGCTATTTTTGTACACATCACATATAGACATTCCCCTGATAGCACAAAAGATGAGAGGAAGATAATCAAAGAGTACCATTTTTATATATGAGTGATGATAGGTCTCACTCTCATGAGTTTGTCCAACATTATTTCGAGAACTATTTTGACTTCTTGCAGGAAAATAATATTTCAATGGATAGGCATCTCATTTGCTTGGATAATTGCACCGGTTAATTTAAGAATGCCAAAATGTTTTATTGGTTGTGTAGAATGCATGTGGAGAGAGGTGTACCTCATATTTGGAGTTTTTTTAGTCAAGGAATGGGAAAGGGGAGCATGATGGAGCAGGTACGTGTGTGAAGAGGGCTCTAGTTAAGGAGAAATTGAGGATTTTAGGTGTTGTACTTCTTGATGCTCGTTCTATTGTTGATTGGTGTACTTTAGCATTGTCAGAGGGGGGACTCTTGATTCTATAGTGCATAGATTATTTTGTTTGGTTGAGGAGGGAACTATATGAGATAGATTGAATTGTCAAACAGTGAAAGACTCTTCAAAAATGCATTCATTTCAAAGCTCTGATAGTAGTACATGGACCATTTGGACACGAGACTTGGCTTGTTTTTGCCCCATACATTTTCAGTATGATTGGGGTCATTGCAAGTCAAGTGAGTGGGTGGATACATGGGTTCCACAATATCTAACTACTTTATCTCTGACACTCTCTATAAGAAATGATGACATGGAGACTTCGGTTGAGTATGACCATCTTTCAGATCTTTTGCAGCCAAGAGATGTTTTTGCATTGGTTGCATCGCAGGGGAATGATGAGAGGTCAAATTATTGGTTAGCACATTGTGTATGAGGTAAACAAAAGCTTTCAAAACCGATGACAGATGGTATGGGTTCATGTATCCTACTGGTCCAGTTGTTGTTGCGGGAACATGAATGCGAACATACATGATCAGAAAGAATGAATTTCTACATTTGAAGACTATGAGAAGCACAAAACTATTCTCATGTATTCACACCTTGTTATAGAAACAAATGTCAAGTTTCCAAAGAATCAAGGAAGACCAAAAACAAAATAAATTTGGACTATTAGTATTGTTGATCATGAAGCACTATTGGAGACCCTAAAGCAAAGAGATGACCCTTCATGGACACTTGACTAGGTAATAAGTTAACTCAGTGAAAGGTTTTCTAAGTTTGTTAAGCTTGAATTCAATACATTAATTTCACCTTTCTTAAATTCTATTTTTTATTCAATAAACTTAGTTTTGTATGTGGATTGTAAGTTGTTGCAGGAGCACCTATGAAGACACCTAAGGTCACCATGGATCCAATCAGATATAGAAGGACAAAAGAATCCTTAAAGGTTAATTGGGATCTTTTGAAGCCTATAATGGCAATTTGTAACAATCAATTTGATTTAAAAGTTAAATTTACTAGAAGTCCTAATAAGGACCCAGAACCAAAATCATGTATGGGTTGCCAATAGTGCCAACAAGGGATCTAAGTACAGATTTTCTCATAAATAGGCAATGAAAACTCATAGCTTTTTATTATTTACTTATGTCATTTGCATGGTTTGAATTCTTTCAAGTTTGATTGTTGTTTCTAATGCTTTAAGGAAATTATTTTCATCATTTCAAACAATCTTTGATGCTCTGAAAGTTCATTTGAGTTAGATTTCATCAAAAGGTGTTGATTGGTCTTTGAAAGTCACAGATTTTACTTGACAGTTTGGTCTTTTTGCAATGAAATAGATCATTCCATGAATGACAACACTTTGATTCTCATGGAATGATGCCATTATGAATTGTACAATATTATTCTAACATGATCTTCTAGAATGATGTCATTATGTACTTGTAACATGTCAAGACAAGTTGTTTGGGGTTTGTTGGGACCCTAGGAAGTCTTGTGGTCAGCCTTGTGTCATTTGGAAGTCATTTGACCTCTTGGAGCAAGTGGAATCCCTTGGGTACATGGTGAGACCTTGGGATTGTTTTAAAAAGGTGTGGAGTCTTGTTGTCCAATTTGTGGAGTTCTCCAAGCCTCTGCATCATAAGTGTAGATGGATACATACATGATAGATATAGAGGATTCATTGTGCAGTGAGGGTCAGTTAAAAGTAGCTCCGTAGTGTATCTTTCAAACCTCCCATCCTGGCATCAAACTGTCTACTCTATCGGCTCTGGTTGGCCATATAAATGCCAGTGACAACCCCATTCCGCCCACAGAGTCACTGGAATGCTTGCGAACATGCTTGACCCAAGTGTCCTCAAGGTGCACTAAGCACGATTGGGCAGCAATCTTCCAAGGCTCATATCTTGGACCTCATGAAAGGTATCAACAAATAGTTAGGGCCTATGGTATCATTTTTCCGAGGTCTACAACAATCTCTCTTAGTTTTGGGAGATTCTACTTCATTTGAATTTGGCAAGGCAATCTCAGTCAATGCCAAAACTTGCAGTGAGGGTCAGTTGAAAGTAGCTCCCTAGTATATCTTTCAAACCGTCTATCCTGGCATCGAACCATCTGCTCCATCGGCTCCGGTTGTCTGGGTAAATTCCAGTGATAACCCCATTCCACCTACAGAGTCACTAGAACGCTCGCAACCACGCTTGACCCAAGTGTCCCCAAGGTGCACTAAGCATGATTAGGCAGCGATCTTCCAAGGCTCATATCTCAGACCTCGTGAGAGGTATCGACAAACCTTTAGGGGCTATGGGATCGTGTTTCCAAGGTCTACAACAATATCTCTTAGTTTTGGGCGATTCAACTTTATTTAAAATTTTCAAGACAATCTCAGTCGATGCCAAAACTTGCAGTGAGGGTCAGTTGAAAGTAGCTCCCTAGTGTTTAAGAGCATGAAATAACATGATCCATCCCCTTTCTATTAATATTGTTTCTTGGGGATGGATCTCTAATGTGTATCATATTGGATTAACTTCATAAATGTAGGAAATAAGTGTATTTTGCAGGGGGAGCATTGATTTGGTGAAGTTGTTGGGTTTGAATGATGAAATAAGGGTTACAATTTGAGGCTTGGTTATTGCAGTAGGAGTTTTGGCCAAAGGAGGGAAACTTTTTATGATTGAATATATTATATTATGTCAAGGATATGGTGAATCATCCACCAATTCATTTTTTTAGTGATTGGGAGTCATACATTGAGTGAGCCCTAGATTTTGGAGGGTTTTGAAGACCTTTTTGAGGCTTTTGTATCTAGAAAGGTCATAGGACCACATTGAGTTTGTTTTTCTCTAATTGGGACTAAATTATGCTACTATCCAAAGGGGAAAGGTCTAGGAGCATTTTATTAAATGGGTTCCTTTGTAAAATGGAGCAATTAGGCCTAGGTATGTGACTGAGGACAACAATTTTTTAGCATGATGTTACAAAACAATGTGGGTTGAGTTTGACATATGTTTTATAACTTGATAAAGGGTATCTAAAATACTTATTATTTTTGGAATTCTTTTGGAAAGTGTTGGATAAAACAACCAAAAATAGTCGCTGCTAAACTTTTTGGAATAAGATTGTGTGCCTGGAAAGGACAATTTGGAGTTTGGAGTAAAACTATGCAAGAGAAATGCTTGGGAATTTGAAGATAGGCTAAACCAAGTATTTTAAGTGCCTTGGAGGGTTTAGAATCAACATTTGTAGCGAGGATCAAGTATTTGGGTCAGAGAATATATTTGGGCAAATGTAGATAATCATGGAACATAAAGCATGTTTGAATGAACGGGCATGAAGTTGGTAGAAGAAACTTAAAGATGTGGAGTATAGTGGGCCAAAGTATGATTTATTTGACCATTGATAGGTCTACTAAAGTGGGTTGGGTCTAGAAGTTGATGCATTATTGAAGGAAGGATTTGGGCATTGTTACAAAATAAAGGAGAATTTGAGTGATCTCGATAATTTATTGCATCTATTATAACAAATTGACATATAACTTCAACAAGATATAATTTAAATCATAATGATAGTCAAATATAACTTCAAAATATAACTTCAAGATATAACAATCATAATCATAGTGAAGATATAACTTCACCATTCAATTCCATAAACATGAATAATACATGTGTATACAAAAGATGACACAAATATAACATAAAAATAAAAATGTTCTATTTATAGAAAGTGTCAAAAGTATCTCCATATACAAATATGGCACATGCCATTTCAAAATGTCTATAAAATCAATGTTTCAAGGTGTACAATGTGGCATATATGCCATCTCAAAATGTGCCAAGTGGCATCTTTAAATAAACACAACTAAAACTACATCCTATGTCGTAGGGGGATCATCAAAATATAGCCTCTTTGAAGAACTATTTGGCTCTGATTGATCTTGTGCATCAAAAAAGAGTTAAAACCCAAGTTAGATTGCTTAGTTTATATGATTTGTACATATATAATTCATAATTCAAACACTAATTTAATTATAAATTATAACTGAATACAAACATCTGTACCTGGCCTCTCGTTCACCTACCATGATCAGGTGTCCTAACATAATCCCTTGGCAACGAAGGGACAATGCCACCAATACCAACTTTGACCTATAAATATATATTTGAAATAATGAGATTAGTAGAGTGGTGCAGGGGCCCAAGGTGCAACATAGAGTAATAAATTTACAAAATAGGATGATAGAGTAATAAAATTACAATTTGATTGAACTAAAATTAAAAATTACGTCTCTCTCCTCTGGAATAGTGGGCTGGGTCAACAAAGATATGAAAGATTCTTGTGGGGCCTCCCTCACACTGGGAGTAACCTATGAGAGTCAAAAATATAGTCAATTATATATCAACGTACTTCATCAGAACAACCCTAATTACAAAATATAAATATAAATATATAAATCTACGTACAATCAGGCTATCACTCCGAATCGATATGCCTGTCAGCCTAGGCTCACAAACCTGTGTCAGGACATCATCAAGAGCCACACCCTATACAATAAAGTGCATGTAAAATATTTATTACTACACACAAGTGGCATACATATGCATGAATAATTAATCTTAAACACTTAATTACCTTTCCTTTGTCAACACATGAAGAAGGAACCCCCTTGTGCCCCCCACTTACATCATCTGATACCTGCTAGAGTACAATAAAATGAAAATATATTAGTAAATGCATGATTTTTATTGCTCTAATTGATAGAGATTTAAGCATGCAAACCAAATGATATAAAAAAACTAATGGGTACATAATTTACAATATACCGTGTAGGTGTCAAGGCCAAATGAAATGACCAAACTTGTGGAGTCATCCACCTGTCTCAACTCCTTCTCTGTCATCGACTTAACATAAATGGACCAAATATATATATACAAGTGCATGCAGTCATTAAAACTAATCTAAATAAATAAATTATTTTTAAATTAAATAGGTTATGTGACAACTTTATTGATAATGTTTACTTTTACCATATCAACAAGAGTCCATGGCTCTGCATACCCCTCCTCAACACTCTTATGAGACACAGATGCTCCATGAGGTGTTGTAGCCTCTACAGTTGTGTCTCTAGTATCCTCCTCAATAGTAATGTACTGATATGTATCAACATCAACAAGAGGTCCTTGGCATAAATTCTTGCACATAATGTAAGTATGGGGCACGTAAACATGTGAACTACTGCCAGATGTCGATGCGCCAGCATCATCCACACCAGGAGGAAATAACGACCTAGTCTTGGCGATCAACTGATCACTCAGCGTGTGAATGACCCTAATACTTTGTGAGGTTGCCTCTGCAATGATATCAGGATGCTGCACTGGAGGAGGGGGTGAGACATCAGTGGGGGGGACAAAGGTAGTGGCCTTTTTGCGCTGGGAAAATGGCCTAGTCCGAGGAGCTCCTTCGCCTACGCCCATGTTGGGCTTTATGCTCCAATAATTTACATTATGGCCAAGCACAAACTCAGCATACAATTTTTTTATAAAATAGAAAGGGAGCTCCAAATTGTTGTGGGGTGGTTTATCAAAAACCATCCACCAGTGATCCCAAAAGTGTGTACGCATTGCATCATTTGTGCACCATTTAATTGATAATTTGGGATTTTTGGGGTCAACTTTTAATCTAGTTTTAGGATTCACAAAAAGGGAGGATATATCATCTTTAGTTATATTAAGGACTGCAATCCCATCATGGTCAATCTCATCATCAAATTGGGCATGCATATCGTCACGCCAGTGAAGAGCAGCATTACGTTGCCATGTAAGTGTGTCAATATTTTGAACAATAGTATTTAGGGTGGAAAGCATGGGACCTAATGTAGGTATATTGTGATATGTGTTTTGGAAGCCCCGTATAGTGTTTAAATTGTCTTGTATCAAACCCTCTAAAGATTGAGGGTTTTGAAGTAGTTCTGGATTGTTTTGGGTATCGTTATTTGGTGGGGGAGGGTTATTTTCTTCATTGTTGTCAGCCATGCCTGATTAAATAAAAAATAAAAATAAATTTCAAATTGATTTCATATATTATTAAAAAATCCAATACAAAACCGTATTTCAACAAAAAAAAAACTTCATTTAACATCAAAATGAAAGAAATACGTCAAAATATATCAAGAATTCACTTACCGTGTATACCGCAAAGTCAAATTTGTTGTTGGAGAAGTCTGGTACCCAAAAATATCATGTATGGGATAAACCTAGCCATTTTTCAATCCATAGACAGTGAAAGAAATAAGGAAAATGACTCTCAGGTTTTGATTTATGCCACAGGTTTCGGGTACCCGAAAAAACCAGGTACCCAAAAATATCGGGTACCCGATTAGGCTTGTGCTTTGGTGACAGGTTTTCCCAGGTGTACTGACACCTAGGCCTACTAAAAAGTCAACAAATGTTTTCATGCACTTTTGGATGAGTGAAAAGTGGATTTTTTTTCACATCGCCACTTTTTGGCCCCTCATCTTCTTGCACATACTCTTTTAGCGAATTTATTAATCAAGAGGCTCTCATGGATATGGATATTCAAGGCTTAAACTATTCTTGGATGAATAAGAGGATTGGTAATGAGATTATTCAAGACCAGCTAAATTGGGCTCTTATTACTAATGATTGGTTATCTAGTTATTTTTGTACTCTTAACTCCATTCCCTGAGTGGGCTTAGATAATTTTCCTATTACTCTTGTGGTGGAGCCTATGAAAGGTAATGTTGAGCGTTGTTTTGACACAAGCTAACTTGCTAGGATCTCAAGATTTGATTTCCTCTCTTGAAAGAATAACGTGGTTATTCCCAAGGTTCTCTAGGGTCGGGCCACAACCTGCTTGGTTACTCAGTTGAAGATAATTGTGATTGTTCACGAGGAGGCCTTTGCTGGTACGTTCAAGACATCAAACTGCAAAACACTTTAGTTCTTTTTGGTATTTTTTGTTTTAACAAATATGGGGTTTGATAAATAAAATGCAATTTTGTATTTTCCAAGGTGTTAGATTTTTAGAATTTAAAAGATGAAAGCGAGTAGAGAATAGAGTAACGAGAAATAAGAAAATGACTGAAAATGAAATCCTCGACATAAACCATTTGTAAACCCTTCCTTGCAAATTGAATGATGGGAGAGATTTGGATTAAACCCATGAAGCATAAATCATACCAAGTCACAATTCACTACCCCACAGATGCAAGCGTTTGGAGAGAAGACGTATTCACTCATGTAAGATATTCAAAATTGATCGAATCATGAAGCCACCAAGACGTGTGCACCCATGAGATAGATTTTTTGTCAATCCCAAAGATGGTCTCTTCCACGCATTCATCACAGCAAGGTAAAGCAAACAACATCAAACTCCAACTAAAGAAATGTGAATTCAAAGCACAATAAAAAAGAGGCTCTCTGAAAATAATGAATAATGCAAGCATACATTCAATAATTTTGCATAGGTAGCAGCAATTCACACACCACAAATGAAGCACCAAATGTATGTCTTTATTGCATTAAGAATCCAACCCTTTACATTGATTTGTGATTACAATATATAGAGTTTGATCCACAACTCTGAATTCCAAATTTAGGGCACCAAAGAGAAAATAAATTAAACTAAAACTTTGCTGAAAGGGAAACTACTCTTAACTGAAACTAGATAACTCGCATGGATTCTTGAATCCATTTACAATCAGTTTGCCCATGCAAGGAGGGTCAAACTCGCTAAGAAGAAAAGAGAAAAGGAGGGTTTATTCTGAAAACTTGGAGTCTTCTTCTCATTTCTTGGAGTCTTCCTTGGATTCTTCATCTGGAGGCCCTTCTGGTGGTGGAGACTGGTAAGAGACCCTTAGTCCCTTCAAAACAAACTCAAGCTAACCATCAATCTGATCTGGAGTTCAACTGGTGTGCAAAAATGTGATCTCGCTAGAAACACCCAGATTTTTTGGACCCCGACCTCACCTCCAAAACTTTTAATGCCCTAAAACTTCTTAAGTGTCTAAACAACAAAATTCTGATCGAAAGTTCAGACATGTTGGAGGCCGAAAAGGCCAAAAATTTTGGAATGCCGAAACGCCAAAAAACTGGAGGGCCGAAAGGCCAAAAATCTTGGAAGGCCGAAATGTTTGGAAAAAAATATTCTTGCTTGCGGGGCCAAAAGGCTGAAATCTACATGTCTTGAAGGGGCCGAAAGGCTGAAACACCAAAACCTATCTTAGGGCATTCTCTTAAGTGCTGGAGATCGCTTCTTCAAAATGTTCAGTGGTCCAAGGTGTCAGTTTGGGAATACTTCTGGGTGTGCAGCCCAGAGCCTTTGTATGACTTCCTGAACTTCTTCGTAGTTTATCTTCTTTCTTTCCTCCCTGTTGACCTTTCGTTCTTTCTTTTCTTTAAAGGTAGTTAGCTCAGAAGAAAAGAACTAGATCTCCTCTGCATGGTTTTTCATCCTTGTCATCTCTTCTTTTGAATAGAATAATTGTTGCAGGGCTTCCTTGGTCCCTACATTTGTCATAATGTCCTTGAATTGTTAGACCACTTCTCTAGATGGCCGTAAGATATGCTTAGCTTCATCCTGGTACAAATCAAGGTCAATCCCTGTGAAGAAGACATCTATTTCTTCCACCCATTCTAGGACTTCTTTCTGCTTCTCTAGTATGAAGGCTTGAAATTTTTCATAAACGCTAATTATCTTGATTATGTGCTTGATCCATGTCTCAAAATTTTCTAGATCCTCACCTTCATATATCTTTACCAGGATCTGGAAGCTTTGTCTCTTTATGATCTGCAAATCTCAGAGAGCGGCTCATCATTTTCTTGTCTTAGACTCTAGGCCACCCTCATTTGTCATCAAATCAATCAAATTTGTAGCTTCTATTAGAATAAACCTATAAGGTTTGAATACCCATTTGATGGCACCTTCCCCGCACTGCTCAAGATCTTCCTTCCAATCTGTACTTGCTTTGATGAAGGAGGGTGTTGACCCTGATGATAGGTCTGGGGTGTTTCTCTTATCTAACACTGCCTGTAATGAGGCTTCTGGGTAGCTGGGGTCAATAGGACCAACCATTTTGTGAATGAACTTCTTCAAGGATTCATTATGTTCTGTCAAGGTTTTTATAGTCTCCTCAGTCAAGGTTTTTATAGTCTCCTCATCCTTACTCATGAAACCCAGAGCATGTTTAATCCCTAAGGCTACTAGTGTCTTTCTCCATTCCCTAGTGGGTTCCCCCAAATCTACCTCCTCAAATGTATAATCTTCCAGAGTTGCTTACTTTTGAGAGGTGCTGGCGGATGGGACTCCAACCTGTGCCTTCTAGTGCCCCTAGTGTCTTGGGTGACATAGGACATTGTCTGCGCTGGTATTACAATCTTTATCTGATGAAAATCCTATCCTAAGGATGCTATATCCATATTTTCCACTTCATCCTCATCTGAGTAAGTTCTTCTCCTTGACTGGATTTCTCTAGTAAACCATGTAAGTTCTTCTCCTTGACTGGATTTCTCTAGTAAACCATGTAGGCTTACTAGATGCAGTGACTGGCTCATATGGGGTAACCTGAAGAACTGAATCTAAAATTTGGGACCCTGGAGTCACCTCTTTATCTAGCCCCTCTTCTTGTTCCGGTCTCTGTTCCCCTTCATTCCTTTCTCCTCGGTGTTCTTCCTTTTCCCTTTCCTCTTCTGCCTTGTCTTCTTCCTCCATTGCCTCATCTTGTTTTTCCTGGCCTTCATCACCCTCTCCTGAGGAGCTAAACAAGGATTTGGTATTGAGACTAGTCATGACCTTTAAGGTGGTTTTGAAAAGTGACATAGCCTCTATGGTTGTTGATCCTCTAGGGGTCAGGATGTGGCAAGTCAAAGGGCATGATGATGGTGGAGTAGGTGTTGGGAGATTTGGAATTGAAAGTGGAAGAGTAGTTGGTGGAGTTTGGAGAAATGGTGGTGGAGTAGGAATAGGAGGTGGAAGAGTGGTTGGTGGAGTAGGAATATGAAGGGCATTGTAACAATAATGGTTTCTATATTGGGCTCATTATTAGTCACCTCTTGGGTGACTGGATACTCTTGATTCCTAAGCCCTTGATCTTCTTTAGAGTTCTCTCGCATGATAGGTATATTTGGCTTTGGATTAATAAATTGAGTGGGAGGTGGAGTTAGGGTTACCTATGGTTGAAAAAGAGAAGGATCACCTGCCTTGTACCTAGTTGCATAACCTGGCATATCCTGGCCTGGGTCCGAGAAACCTTCCAGACCCTCAAATTCTGACAGCTATAACTCATCTGATCCCAGAGCATCCAAGGGATTATCTTTCTCTCTAGGATCCTCTTAGTGTTTCCTACTAGTCTCCTTTTCTCTCCTTTTTTGAGACCTTGTCCTTTTGACTAGAGGGACCTCTTCCTCTTCCTCTTCTTGCGGGTCCTCCTGTACGGTTTCTAATTGCGGAGATGCAGAAGCTTTCTTCCTCTTATATGTCTTCTTTCCCTTTCCGGTGGTAGGGGAAGATTGTCCAAAAATGGAGGGTCCTTCATCCAGTGAAACCTGTGTTGGCCCCGTGGGAGGATCTATTTGCCCAGTCATTCTTGTTTTAGGAGCCTTGGGCCTTGGTTTTGACCCATACTCTACTACCTGTTCATGGTTGTATATCATGCTTGGCTTTTGTGGCAGTGCCTTCTTGTATTGTGACACTATACTTTTCTCTCCGCGTTGTTTATCCGCTTGCTTGGGTGGATCCATCAATGTTTTCACAGGTATTGGGCTCATCTTGTAGGGCCTCTAAATTCATTCCTCCATTGTTCTCATCACATGCCTTGCCCAGAAATCAATATCGTCATTTTCATCCTTATCGACCTCTGCATTCATGATGGGCCTGTCATATATCTTGTCATATGTGTAAATGGCCTCCAAGACCTCATATGAATCGTACTCCCAAACTTTTGGGGGAATAGGAGCCTTTATGACCTCTTTTTCCAAGGTAAGAGTCATTCTACAATAATCTCAGATTCTGACCTCATGGTCATCTACACAGTTCATCCAGTGATCCTCCAAGTGTGGTTCGTGAAGGTAGAACTTGCCAATAATGTGGCTGTAAGTGCCTATAGGTTCAAAATGAGGCCGCACTATCTTGAAAATTTGTAGGGGACAGTCATCCCATTCAAAGGCCAAAGATTTATTGACCTTCATATCTTGTAGGGTTTATGGTCCCAATGAGATGGGATAATCCTAGCAGTGCTTCTTCTTGTGCTTTATGTGTTCATATGCATCTGTGAGTTGCCTGGCTATCTCCAAAATGATTATCTAGTCAGATGGATATCTTGGCAACTTCTTTGGTTTCACAGTTGATCCCGCTATCCGAATGTAATTGAAGGTTCTGAATTGTATGTAATAGGCCCCTATGGCCCTCACCTTGGCGACTACTTCTTACATCATTTTTGCAAAGTCACCCTCAATGGATCGGATGACTGCAAAAATGAAGGCGTCATTGACTATACTATAGTCTTGGCTGTCTTCTGACATTTTTTCCCTTTTCTGTAGTTGGGGGTACACACTGTGAGGCCATGCATTGGGATCATTTAGGTTTCCCCTCTTGATGAGTCCTAGGTAATCTACCTGTGCTGCCAATAGGTACACCACATAGGTACTCATGTAAAACTTTAGGTTGTGTTTCACTGCCACCAGCTGTTCATCCAACTTGTCATTGATGAAGGTCCCCCAATCAAGCCTAGCCCTATGGGCTCTGAGTCTTTCTATCAGGAGAATCATCCAATTCTCTAGTTGGAATAATTTTGGTAACCCATATACTCATCTTAGCCTTGTTATGGTTGCCTTGATATCGTCTTTCATGTATCCTCTCATTAAGTCTATCTTGTCCAACTTATTTTTGGGGAAAGGTTGCTTGAGGTAATGGTTATTGACTATTTCATAGTCCTCGTGCCCTTTGTTTTTGAACTACAAGTTTCCCTTCTCTATGAAAAAGTCATAGAACTTGTCTATGCCTTTGTGGAGGTGGAAGTCATCCTCTATGGTGTCTGGCCTAATATCCAATACCACTTGGCCCTCTGTATTATGAACCACCCTTTTGTCGGAGTCATAATGGTTAGCCAAGGTCATGATCAGTTCAGGTGAGGTCACAACCACTAGGTGGGCTGTCGCATTGACCAAGCCTGCTAATACCAATGAAGTACAATCTTCTGATCTTCTGACTGGTTGGGCACACCTTGTCAGGAATTCATCCCAATCTACATTCTCGATATCAGTATCGGTGATTTCAATATGCTTGTTGCTAATTTTGGAAGAGGGAGTGTTCCCCTTGTATAGGTACTTCATGGGTGATGCAGTCTTTTTCTCAGGCATTCCTGTAATGAAATATGCAAGTATCAGTATCTTTTTTGTAGAAAAACTAAAATAAAGATAACTAATCTAAGAAAATAGAGAAAACAAACTCTCTAAGTAGCCAGGAATGCTTATTTTTGCATTTTCAGCCCTTTCAGGGTTTCGGGCACCAAAAACGGGTTTGGAGGCCGAAAATGTGAAAAGCCATCGTTAAAGAGAGAGCTTCGTCGAACTTTTCGGCATCCGAAAGTCTAAATTTTTTGTGGACGCCAAAACTCTGAACAACCTTACAAACTCTGAAAGTCCAAGATTCTTCCGAGGTGGACACTGATTTTGAGGATTCAAACTTGTTAGCATTTCAGACCTTTCAGAGGTCCAAAAGGATGAATCTCTGGAATGGTACTTGGAGGCCAAAAACCTGTGATACAGGTCACGACCAAAAGAAAGAAAAACCCTAACACTAAAAACTAGGAATAAATAGACCTTCCCCAACAAGGAGGGACTTCCCTGCTAAACATTGAAGGCGCCAAAGGCCCTAAAAGACCAGGGTTCACACGCCCTAGGATGGACAAGCACCAGGTATGAAAACCCTAAAACCTAAACCATGAAGAGGGAAAAAAAACTATGAGACAACGAAGAAGGAACTTACCTTGAAGGAGCTAGGAGCAAGGGAGGACGACACAACAAAGCTTGGAGGCACAGGGCGATCACTCTCAAGGTTCGAGGGTGAAAATGACAAAGTCGCGATCTCTCGATAAAAAAAAGAGTGAAGTGATTTAGATTAGGGCCTTTTGGGCAATTTATAACCCGCACGACTTATGTCAGCATTTTCAGTGTTTCGGGGTCTGAAACACTGAAAGTCAGGGGGTAGGCACCTTCGGCCTTTCAGTGTTTTCAGAGGCTGAAACACTGAAAGGGATGACTTTTGTCCTTTCAGCCATTATGACATTTTAGAGTACTATGGTCCTCTGAAAGGCCGAAAAAGGTGTCTTCTTTTGTTTCATCATGATGACACCCTTTCTTCTGAGATTGACCGGGCGAGGACTTAAGGGGAAAGACAAGACCAAAAGCCAAAAGACAAGAAAAAGGGGGCCCCCCATGGTCAAAGGACCAGAAGATGGGGTGTGTGTTGTAGACCCACAATAGGTAAGAGAAACTATCCTTTTAGATTGTAGAAAATGTGGCTATCCCACTCCTCCTTAGAAGATCGAATAAAGGAAAGGTGGAATATCAAAGTGGAAGGCACTGCTATGGCTAAGGTTGCAAATAAAATTAGAAATATAAAAGGTAAGCTTAGGACCTGGAATAAAGATGTCTTTGGGGACATTTTTTAGGCTAAGACTGCTATTAGTTGGATCTTAAATATCTGTAAGACAAAATCCAATAGAAAGGCTATTCCCCTAAGCTTATAGATAAAGAAAATAATATACTTGCTAAATATCATAACATAATTTCAAGAGAGGAAGTTTTCTGGAAGCAGCAATCGAGGGATCTTTGGTTGCAGGTCGGTGACAAAAATACTAGGCTATTTCACATGACCTCCCTTAAGCATCATGTTGCCAACCACATTTTTGTCATTAAGGTTGATCAAATAAATTTTTATAAGGAGCAAATTAGAGCTTAAATGGTCAAGTTTTTTTCTTCTCTTCCTTCTGTTGATAAAGATCTTAATGTCTCTGATCAGGAGTCTCTCCTCTCTGTGATTCCCTTTATTATGAGAGACAATCAAAATAAATTGTTGTCTACTATTCCCTCTCTTAATGAAATTAAAGAGGTGGTTTTCTCTTTTGAGGGGGAAAAGTCTCCTGACCCTGATGGGTTTCCTATGTTTTTCTTTCAGAAGTTTTGGAACATTGTGGCTTCTAATGTTTCTAATGCAGTGAAAGAGTTCTTTGGCTCTAAATCTTTACTTAAAGAAATTAATGCTACTTTGTTGGTGCTGGTCTCTAAGAAACCAGGAGCTGATTCAGTGGATGGATTTAGACCCATTAGTCTTTGCGATTCTTTTTATAAAATCATTTCCAAATTGTTGACCTCTAGACTTTTATCCCATTTGCCTTCTATTTTCTCCCATCAACATAATGGCTTTATTCCTGGAAGACAAATCCTTGATTCCATTATCACTATTCATGAAAACATTCATTCTTTGGAATATTCCAAGAACCAATGTTTCCTCATGAAGCTAGATCTATCAAAAGCCTATGACATGGTTGATTGGAGCTTTCTTGGAAGAATCCTCAAAGCTTTTGGTTTTGGGTAAAGAGTGATCTACCTAATTATGTAACTCATTACTACCTCCTCGGTTGTTGTTATAGTGAACAAGTCCTCCTCTCATTTTTTTAGACCTTCAAGGGGGTTAAGACAGGATGATCCTTTGTCCCCTATTCTCTTTGCGTTCATGGCAGAAAGTTTAGGAAGATATATTAGGTCTTTGATCCTTAAAGGTAGTATACAAGGTCTCAAGCCTTCCTTTGCTGAGATTATCTGGTCTCATGAACAGTTTGTGGATGATACAATTATGATGGGCACCTCCTCTGTCAAGGAAGCCATGAATTTGAAGTTGGCTCTTAATACTTACACTAAAGCTACTGGTCAGCTAATTAACTAGAACAAAAGTTCTCTCTTCTTTATTAATACCCTTGAGGAAAGATAACCTAAAATAGATAATATTCTTAGATGTTCTATTGAGGAATTCTTGTCTACCTAACTAGGTCTGCCTCTGGGCTTTAAGCCAACTGATTTGTTTTGGAATTCGTTGATAGACATATTTAATAAAAAGCTTGCTAGATAGAAATGCACTCTTCTCAATCAGGATAGTAAAGTCTGGTTTTTAAAGGCCTCTCTCCAAAGTTATCCCATTTATGCAATGAGCTTATTCAAAATTCAAACAAAATTTGTTGATATTATTGAAAAGATCTAGAAGATATTTCTATGGTCAGGAGTTGAGGAAAAGAAACATTTCTCTCTTATTGCATGTGACGAGGTTTGTAGATCCAAGAAAAAGGGGTGGTCTGGGGATTAGAACTATTAAAGATGTTAACAAGGCTCTACTGGCTGAATAGATCTGGAGATTGTTCGAAGAGGACAAGGAATGGTGCCAGATTTGGAAGAGTAAGTACCTCTTTGCATCTGATTCTATTAAAGACTTCTTTAACTCTACTATCATTATTAATGAATCCTTCATATGGAATTGTATCCAAAAAATTAAGGAATTTGATGTTAAAGGAAAAAAATGCAAATTGGGAAACATATATAAAATTAGATTATGGGAAGATTGATGGTTGTTAGATAAACCCCTTGGGGATTACCATGTTTTCTATCAATTTTATGATAGCTACAGGAATAACTTTGGCATTTTTGTCAGAGAATACTAGAGGAATGGTGCCTAGGTTAATGTTTCTTCTATTAATACTTCTTTGGCTCCTATCAATTTTGAGCTTCAAGCATGGTTCATTTGACAAAATGTTGTTGACTCTTTGGCGTGGGTTGGTAACCCTAATGGAAATAATTCTATCTCTTTTTCCATCTCTCTTTTGTTGGGTGAGTTGGAGCCTCCGCCTATTTGGGCTCATGCATGGTTGAAACCTCTTATTCTGAAAATCAATATTATCTTTGTTACTCTGATGAAGAATCGACCAATCATCTTCTTTTACATTCTAAATTTTCTAAAGATGTTTGGGCTCATCTTTTTCAGAAGTGGAATATATGATGGATTTTCCCTTCTAATTTACAGGAATTTTTATATCAATGGAAATGTTCCTAAGAATCTATGGGCTCTCACTGCTCCTCATACTATATGGAATATTTGGAAGGAGTGGAATGATGAGATTTTTAGAGAGAAGGCTTCTACCTCTTAGGTGTTGTCCGAGAAAATTATTAGGGGGGTGGTTGAGAAAATTTCCATATTCTTCAATAAACATCCTCAATATAGGAATTTGAATTTAAAAGGTTCTTTGTGGACTTTTGTAAGAACCCTTCACCGACTCTTTAGGCTAACTTTGTGATTTAACTGAACCTGGCGCGTTTATGTTTGTTTCTTTGCAATGTCAATATATATATATATATAGTAATTTTTAAAGACAAATAATACAAAAAAAAATACAATAGAAATGTTGGAGCTTAATTTAAAGCCAATAGATAACCATATAGCTTCATGTATTACAACCAGTCATCATGAAACTCTTACATTTATTCATATAAAATAAACTGAGTAAAATATAAGATAAAGAGTACGAGGATTATTAAAAACTTATTTCCTCTTTGTTGGCCGTACACATCAAATTAATTGCAGCAGCCATACAATTGCAATTATGACTGTAAACTAATCATTAAATCCATGCCAAAAATCTGAAGTATAATCAACTTGCAATACTGAAAAGAATCTCCACAAGTCTGCACAAATTTGTCTCCTGAATGAAGCCAACTCTAAAGCAATATTAGTTAGTATTTCACAACCTCTTAATGCTGATACAAAGAAGTCTCACGTTCTTTTGTACCGATACTCACAATCTTCCTGAAGGTTGAAACCCTCAAAAAATCTACAAGCCTAAGACAAATATTCTCCACAAAATATCATTCACATCACATGCTGAGAATGAGCTTGTAAGTCCCTTTTATCCTTTTCTTATGAGAGCTCAAACACTTTCTTGGCCAGTGTGGGATAAAAGATATATTCCCACTTTTAATTTTTTTTACTTAAACTCCATAGTTGGTGCACAAATAACTCTTTTATAATTAATTTTTCTCTTGGCCCCATCTATTATACATTGAACCTTCATTTAAGTAGCTTAAGTTATAATATAAAATTATATTATAACTTAATAATATAAACTCAAAACTATTAATATTTATTTTAGCCAAGTAAATATTAATATCTCCATTATTACTCATCATCATGGTATGGTGACCAAGCCACATACCACCATACCCCATTTCTAAAAATAGCAGGGGTCCCTCTCTGAGTCTCTCAAAACTCACTATAAATATAAAAATGTGCTATAAATAAAAATTACTGCATACATAGTCCTGGAGACCTCAAACAAAAGCCAAACCTGCAAAATCCTAACCACTGAAGTAGATGCATCCCTCAAAGGATCCTCTAACCAACCTCCTTAGCCTACAAGGGTTAGTGATAGGCTAATCTACTCTGCTAACTAATGTTAACTAGAAGGGGAAATCACAGTCTGCCCTCCCTAAAATTGCTTGTCCTCAAGCAACTTCAACTCTGGATGCTGCAAAATATCATCACTCTCCCAGGTAGCATCCTCTACTGGCAGGTCCTTCCACTTCACCAAGTATTCCCTGACAGTGCATCTCCTCAAATTCCTCTCCCTGAAATCAATGATAGCCTCTGGCACCAAAACTAACTTTCCCTCATCATCCAGGGGTGGGACCACTGTAGAAGGTACAATGTGGTGTCTTAATGCCTTCTTGAGATGTGACACATGAAAAACATTATGAAATCTTCTCTTTGCCAATAATTCCAACTCATAAGCCACCCCTCCTACTCTTCTGATTACCTTAAAGCGTCCATAATACCGTGGCTTGAGTTTCTCGACACCACTCTTTTTGAGAGTAGAGTGGTGGTACGACTGCAACATCAAGTACACCATATCACCAACCTCAAATGACCGCTCAGTCCTCTTTCGATCTACATACTACTTCTACTAATTTTGTGTCTTTGCAATCTTTTCCTTAAGATCCTTTACAATGTCCTGACTCTCCTATAATAAATATCCCGCACTAGGCACTCTACTATCACTCAACAACAAATCCATGAAATTGGGTGCCTCAGACTGATATAGTGCCATGAAAGGTGACATATGTATAGACACGTGATAAGTGGAACTGTATCAATACTCACATAGATAAATCCACTTAACCCAAGCCTTCTGTTGTCCTACTATGTAGTTTCGGATGTATCCCTCCACCCACTTATTTACTATCTTAGTCTGTCCATCTTTTTGGCAGTGGTAGATGGTACTCGGAATGAGCTTTGTCCTATACAATCTGAACAACTCTTGCTAGAAGTGACTCATAAATATTCTATCCCTATCACTGACTATTCTCCAAGGTAAACCATACAACCTGAATACCTCATGTAGCCATGATCGGAAAGAAGTGAGAAAACTTTGTAAGTCAATCAACAACAACATGTATGCAGTCTCTGCCCCGAGCTTTCGACAGTCCTGTGATGAAGTCTATAGATAAGAATTCCCACTTCCTGTCAGGAATCAGAAGTGGCTATAACAAACTGGTTGGGTAAGAGTGTTCCTTCTTATTCTGTTGGTAGGTGGGACACTCCCTAACATACTGCAACACCTCAGCTTTGATCCCTTTCCAAGAAAAGCACTCTCTAATCTGTCGGTAAGTCTTATAGAAACTAGGATGTCCTTCCATAGGTGAATCATGATAAGTCCTCAACACCATCCTCCTCACCTCTGATCCTAGAACCAAATAAATGTGCCCTTTGTAAATGATAAACACATTCACAAGGGTATAGTCACTGTCCTGAATGACTCCATTTATAAATCCTGATGCCCGTGTATCCTTAGCATACTCTACAAGGATCAAGTGTCTCCAATCCTCAGATATGTCTATCATCATGCTCAAATGAGGTATGCATGACAAGGCATCTGCTACAACATTTTGTGTTCCCTTGAAATAGGTAATATCAAAATTAAAGACTTAAAAGAAGCATATTTAAAATAAGAAACTCTAAACTATTTATCAAAATGCCAAATCTTCATTACAAATATAAATATCAAAATAAATCTTTATCTATTACTAGCTCTTGCACCTTTGAGGGGTGCAATGGTTGCACCGATAGTAAAATATATATCAAATGATGATATTGTGGTATGTTTATGAATCTTTATCCCTCTCTATTTTTATATCCATATGTCTCTCTCTAACTCGCACATTCTCCCTATCTACCTCCATATCTCTACCTTTATATCTTTCTTGCTCACACATATAGACACCTTTCTCTCTCCCTAATCTATATCTTATGTTACCCCTCTCCTTTCACTTATCTCTATCTATATCTCATTTCCTCTATTTCTCTTTGATATAATCTATCTATCTATCTATCTATCTATCGTTATATCTCTTCATTTCTCCCTCCTCTCTCCTCTTTCTAAAAAATCTTTTGATGTTTCATTCACGGATCAAATTTAGACAAATCAAATTTAAAAGTTACAGTTAAATTCTTCATATTATAAAAATTATAGTTAATTTTTCAAATTTAGAGGCCAAAAACATAAAGGATAAATGTAAAAGATTTTACTCTTAATTTACAATTATTATTAAATTATAATTAAATACCTATATATATGTGACTTTGTTTCTTATATTGTTAATATAATAATACTTTACAATGTTTTCTTTATTTCCATTATAAAAATATACAACAAACTACTTGCTATAATCTTATGTGAAATAGTAACACTCTTCATTAAGGGGAAAAGAATTCCCAAATATCTTTACTCTAGTCTATTTTTAAGATTCCATTTTATACACCCACTAATTAAAAGAATAGAAACTCAAAGGAAAAGAAAAAAGAATAAACTTTATGTATTTTCTTATTATAAGATTTATATAAAATTAATATTACTATAATCTTAATAAATATTTAAAAAAACCGCTCTCATCACCTCTTCGGAGCAGTATGGAAGAGCAGGCACGAAAATAGGAAAACTACGAAAGGCAGTATGTTATTAAAACTAAGGTGAAGCAACTTAGGTCAAGTAGTATTGTGAATGACTCCCTTTGGCAGAATCATGGTTCTCTTGACCATAATGCGAATGACTTTCTACGACGGAATCATCACTCTTCTGTCTGCAATGCAAAGTTTCTGCATCGAGTAAATCACGCTTTGAATCCCTACAGCTGCTTTAGGAAAAATCTCCCTGTGAAATACTTTGTGAAAGTCAATACGGTGAAATCTTTAGATACTCAGTTTTAATTCTTTGCTAGAACTAGATGTGTAGATTCAACGAGGTTCCTTCACTCTGCAACCATGGCTCAATCTCCCCTAAACCCTAATACCAGGAACCTACATTTGAATCGCTATTCTGTCAGGCATGCTCCTCCTAGATATGTTCATAGGGCACTACCATAGGAGTTGCCTTATGATGTCCAGATAGTGGAAGATGGTTGGCTTCCTGCCCATAAAAAAAATGCCTGTAGATCGAAGCATTTCAAAAATGGTAAAACTATGCGAACAAAAAACCCTCAATGCTCAACTTTTGATTTGCCCATCTTTAATTGATTCAAGTATCTCCAGCTAGAAAATAGTAAAGGAAAGGCCAAAACTATTCCCTATTCTCCCCCTCATAGACGTAATCCTATAGGTTCAATTGAGCCCAAAATACCAATTCGGATGGCGGATTCCTCTATTCATAACACACAAAAGATATCTAAGGAAGGGATTTATTCTCCGCTGCATCGCAGATTCACGAAGACATGTAACCCTAACATTCATGCTTCAGATTTAATTATCAAGGGTAATCTTAACTTTCCAAAGGGCATGATGAATCATTGTGCATCCTTAGGGCGTTTCAGAAAGTGATTCAGCTCTGGGCTGAGAATTAGCGACATCAAAATATGGTTTAAAGATATCCTCGGGGAACAGGTAAGTATGACTTCTCTTCCCGATAATTGTTTTTTATGGAATGTAAAGATGAATTTATTAAAAATAAATTATTGTCAAGTATTCAAAAATTTTATCTAGGGCATGCGATAAAATTTATGAAATGGTCACCCAATTTTAAATCGAATATGTTTGATACTATTTTTGCACCTAGATGGATCAAAATTTTGATTATGCCTGTCGAACTCTTACACAACTAAATTATAACACAAATTGGGGAAAGTCTAGGAAGAATGTTAGGTTTAGAATTGAACCTTCTTAACTCATTCGATGTTAAATTTTTGATACAATCTAATGGAAAAAAAGAAAATCTACGCCATATCAAATTTGAGACTAATAAAATTACATATCAATTTACACCATAATACTTCTACGGAATTATTGATCATAAAATATGGTTTAATTCCAACAAAGATATCAATTGTAGAATAATAAATCATACTATGGACCTTAAGAAGGTTCTTAATAGGAATGAAGCTTCTATTCCAAAACCATATTCTAGCCTTATTGAAGAAGGAGAAATCTATAATTATCCTATATTTCCACTATCTGAGAAGATCACTCCTGATGTGGCCTTTATGGAAGGTGACAGTTTTTTTATCACTAATTTATCACCTCGTGATAGGAAAATTAGAAATCATTTGGTTCAGTAGGAGACTATTTTAGGTAATCCACATAATAGGATAGAGAGTACTGGTGTGGAAGAAAATAATACTTAAAAAAAATAAAAATGGGTATATATCAGACAACAACGAAATTCCTATTGAACCCCTTGAAAGTGCTAGGGTTTATGTTAAATAATTTATTAGCATCAAAAATTGAAATTCTGGTAATAGTATTCAGTGCCCAAAGATAAGATCTAAATCAACCCAGCCTAAGAAACGAGATCAGTCAAATCTTAGTATTTTGATGCTTTGTAATAATATGGTTTCTGAGGATGAGGATCTAATGGACTTATCTGAAGAGGAAACTAGTGATATAGATGAAAATAATAAACAAAAAATAGAATGGATAAAGAAAATAATGGCATTAGACAAAAATATATAACATTAACGGATATTTTTCTATATCAAAATGACAAGAAAATGGAATCCTTAAACAAGAACGATTCAAGCAAGATTTCTCTTTTATATAACTTAGATAATGGGAAAGAATACAAATATAACCAAGAGATGAATTTAAATCCTATGCCTTTATAGATTATCCCTAGATAGACAAAGGCCATACAGGAGAGGGACAATCAGGATATCCAGAGTAATATCAAGAATTTAGATGAAACTGAAGACAAACTTCTTAATGAGGACTTAGATGAGAATGAGATAGAAGAAATTGATAATTTCTCAGGTTTACATCATGATTATGAGGATATGTTGATTCTCAAAGTAATTGAATCCATGAGTGACAAAGATCTTAACCTGGGTTCCAGCATGGATCCTAATTTTGAAACCAGCAAGGATAGGAAACTAGGCTTAGCTTTCTCATCTGTTGGTAAAACATGTCTGGATTATCCAAAACATTCAATCAAGAGGGGTAGGAAATATCTTATAGAATTAAGAAAAAAAGATGGTGCAGCTTTAGGATAGGTTAAATAACATCAATCCTGAATGCAGGGAAGGGGAAGCCCCTTCCCAAGATGCCATGAAAATAATTTTGTGGAATGTTAGGGGTTTAAATGCCCCTAAAAAACAATGCCTTCTTAAGAGGAGTTTATCTTCTTTAGAGGCATCCCCTTTTTTAATACAAGAGTCTAAATTAGGGCAGGAAGGTTACACTAATCTTAGCAAAAAGTTAGGAATATGGGAAGTTAAAGGTGTAGATTCGGAAGGAGCATCAGGGGGATTAGCCTTTATTTGGAATCCAAGGTTTATCTCTCCTACTTTCCTGGCTTCCAATTCTCATTAGATGGCAGCTAAGATTAAAAAATTTAGGAGCAGCTTAGAATTTATAATTATTAACATCTATGGCCCTAAATTTGTACAAGAAAAAAGAATAGTATGGAAGGAAATTGAATCCTTCATCCAAAGCTATCTAGAGATGAATATCTTTGTAGGTGGAGATTTTAACTCGATCTTAGATATTAGAGAAAAATCAGGCGGTTCTAAGAGTATTACTCAAACAATGATAGAATTTAAAGAATGGATACAATTGAATAATGGGTTGGATATCCCCTTGGATAATGACACACTCACTTGGTCAAACAGAATAATAAATTCTGAATTGATCATTGAGAAATTAGATAGGTTTTTTTTTTATATTGGGGATCTAACCAAACTCATCGTATGCCTTAAATCCAATATCGTAGCTCATTCAGGATCAGATCATTACCCAATTAACTTAACCCTCAAGGAAGACCTAGCACCCAAAAAGAATCCTTTAAAATTTGAAAAAAATGTGGCTTAAAGATGAGGAATGTATGCTTAAGATAGAAGAATGGTGGAAAGAAAAAAAACATTAAGGGATCTAAGAGCTTTATTCTAAATGCAAAACTTAAACATTTAAAACATAGATTAATTGAATGGAACAAAACCCATTTTGGGAATATATTTGATAAGAAGGAAATGATAGAGAAAAATATAGAAAATTAAACAAGGCTATCCTAAGAGATGGGATGCATATAGAAACTTACAATGAAGAAAAAAAATAGTTAAGTAGCTATGAAGATATATTAGCAGAAGAGGAATCATATTGGAAACAAAGATCTATAGAAGTATGGTTAGCTGAAGGTGACAAAAATACCAAATTTTTCCATAATAGCTCTAAGGGTAAATGTGATTTCAACAATATTACAAGTATCAAGACATGAGATGGTACTTTACTTGAGAATCCAGAGAGCATAGCGGAAAAAACGTCCAATTACTTTGAGGACATTTTAAATAATATGGAAGGCTCGAATAGATTGACCCAAAATGAGATTTTAAAGAACATCCCTAGTATTATTACTAAGGATCACAACAAAATATTAAATGATAAATTTACTAAAGATGAAGTGATGCAGAGTGGACAACGGAGGTGATGGATAGGTAACAATACTTCTTCAAATTTGAAAAGTTTGTCCTAGAACCCACTAGCCCTTAAGGCACTCAACTAGCCAAGTACACCCTAATGACTCCAAAGACCTCCAGATGCCTAAGGTGGATTGAAATGAGCAACTTCCAACCTTCAAAACCCTCAAAACTGTCTTTTAGGCCTAAGAGCCCCCAATTAGCCCTGCTGGACCTATTTTTTCAAATTTTCTCCTAACTTTTCCAAAGGACTAAGAAAACTAATTGCATTCTCAGATACCCTTTTTGGAGTTGTACAACATAAAGAAATTTCAACACTGACTGTTTTGACAAGTTTTAGACTTCCTTCACAAATCCCTTGTTGACAAGCATAGTAGATTGGTGCATTTACAAAGCAACTCATAAAAGTACTTAACATACAGACTTCAAATTTTTCATAGGTCCATGAAATTTCCCCAATTAGAGGATTCCTCAACCAATTTCACTCTAGGAGCCTTCTAACCCCAAAAGCCCCAAATTTGCCCTCTTGAAACCCTTGTACCTAGGGCCTCCTAAATCTCACATGTGCCAGAACTTCCAGATCCAATTGGAAATGAAAAAATCATTATTTTGGTGTACCAAACATGTTTAAAAACTTAGATCATGCCCTTGTTCAGACAGATACCATGCTACAAGGTTATACCTCTCAAATTAACCCTCTTTTCCACACTCCTGTTATAGGTGATCACCCTTTTCTTGGTTTATCTGGTCATATTAGTGTTAGAACATAATATACATATAAAATATGTCTCATTCCATGAAGAAATAGTTAGGCATTCCATGGAATGAACATTGTTAGTATGAAAACCACCAAAATGCTATTAAAACTGCCTGCTACAGCCAACTATGAATGAAATTAACTGAACCAATCACCAAATGGAATTCAAAAATTGATAAAATACATCCTTAAAGGTCTTGGAACATGTGACAATACATTCAAATGCCAAAAAGTATTCAAAAACCAAGAAATTCTTCTATTTGCAACTTGAAATCAAGCCTTTACAATCCCAAAATGATGACAGTCCGTACTATGGTTGTTCCTATCCATACAATGAAGGTTTCAAACATTATATAGATGCCTTACAACCCCCTTAACCATTCCCAAGTGGTTGGGAGTGATTAGCCTTAACCAATTTTAAATTATAGCATTTCCCTCCAAAACAACAACTAACCGTTACTATTCAAAAATCTGAATTTTGAAACTACTAAATAATGCATTTAATGAGTCCTATGAATACTCCAACCTATCAATTGACATGATTTGATTATGAAAAACTATATGAACCTATAAAATTCCTTATCTAACCTATGCACTCCCTATTCCTCTTACAATGCAAGATTTTCACAATTTTGTCCTTTTAGGACTTATTACAAATATATGCTTTTTAAGCATTTTGACTTTATGAAAGACCACATCATGTCTTCATCCTCCTGGTGATTTGGTCTTCAAAAGGGTCCCAAGGAGATGCCCCTGCATCAAACTCCCAAGGACAATAAAATCCAAGTCCTCTTGGATTGGTCTTCCTCCTTCTTTTCCAATTTGCCATGACTCCAAGTTCATGCCATGCAATCTTGATGTCTTCTTTGCCTCTACTCTTTTTGTACATGAAATCATCCATGTTGTGCAAATGTTCATCATGTGACCAAGTGTAAAAATCTTCCTCATGCCTTGGTATTTCATCACATACCAAGAAAATGTAAGGTTCCTGCAAACAAAACAAAATGTTAGCAAAATCACACTTTCTTTCTTCTTCTTCCTTCATCCACTCATGCAATGTTGCTGCCACTTCTTCATTCTTCATTCTCCCTTCTTCATACATAATTATGTTATCCCTTATCATCATTATAATATTGTCTTGGCTCTCAACATTTTCAAAAAACATGCTGTCCCATAGTAATATACTGTCACATATATTCTTGACAATATGCTGTCCCATTACTTTGTCCTCATACACCCAAAGAATGAAAGGTGTCTTCTCAATTTCATAACCCCTTTCTCTGCCACAATCTCCATTATACTTTCCTTCACACATTCTTAATCTCCAAACCATGTGTTGGCTGTCATAAATAAATTTTAATTCTGCAAAATCCAGTACTTGTTGTCTTACTGCTGTTACCCAAAACTCTGTCACATGTTTGCTGCTATCTTCTTCATAAAACTGCCTCATCACTGCCTTTTCTTTGTTTCCAACTTGGCCCATGTCCTTCACCAACACAAGGACACTCTCCCCCTGTCCTTTGGTTTTTCTAGACAATGGGTCAACCTAATTTTTGAATGCATTTTTGGGCCAAATATGTCAGTTATGGTCAACGGTAACCCAGGTGGTTTTTTTAATATTACACAGGGTATCCGACAAGGTGATCCACTATCTCCATTATACTTTCCTTCACACATTCTTAATCTCCAAACCATGTGTTGGCTGTCATAAATAAATTTTAATTCTGCAAAATCCAGTACTTGTTGTCTTACTGCTGTTACCCAAAACTCTGTCACATGTTTGCTGCTATCTTCTTCATAAAACTGCCTCATCACTGCCTTTTCTTTGTTTCCAACTTGGCCCATGTCCTTCACCAACACAAGGACACTCTCCCCCTGTCCTTTGGTTTTTCTAGACAATGGGTCAACCTAATTTTTGAATGCATTTTTGGGCCAAATATGTCAGTTATGGTCAACGGTAACCCAGGTGGTTTTTTTAATATTACACAGGGTATCCGACAAGGTGATCCACTATCTCCTTTTATTTTCGTTATTATGGAAAAGGCCCTAGGAAGAACTCTAACTAAAGAAAAGAATGATAATTTGATATGTGGCATCAAGGTAATTGAGGAAATGGAGGCATGTACACATCAACAATTTTTTTATGATAACCTCCTCTTTGGCAGGGCTAATGTAATGGAAGCTAAAGCAATTAGAAATATCCTAAATCTGTATTCTACAGCATCTGGACAACAAATAAATAAAAGGAAATATGAGATTTACTTTCTAAACACACCTAATTGTGACCAACAGAGTATATGTAGGATTATAGAATACAACATAGGGGAATTCCCATGCAAATACCTTGGGCTCCCCTTGGATAAGGGTAACAGATCAACAAATTTATGAAATAATGTGATAGAGAATATAAATAAAAAATATTGAATCATGAAAAGGAAAATGGTTAACGAGCGCTGGTAAAAAAACTATGATCAAATATGTCCTCTCTGCTATTCCTATTTATCAGATGATGTGTCTTAGTATGCCCAGGGGTATAGAGAAAGAAATCAATAAAAAAAACTAAAGAACTTTTTCTGGCAAGGATCCAATGACAAGAAGAGATTAGCACTTATTGCATGGGAAAATATATGTAAACCACTGGAGGAAGGGGGTTTAAATATAAAGAATAACAAACAAAAAAACACAGCTTTAGGAGCCAAACTAGTCTAGAAGATGTATAGAGAGCCAAAGGCCAAGTGGGCCAAAATTCTTAGATTTAAATACTTAGATGGTAGGGATCCTTTAAGCATCTCTAGACACAACTCTCCTCCGAAAGGATCATGGATTTGGAATTTCATAATGAAATGTCGAAATGTTATTCTAGATAATATAACTTGGGATATTGGTAATGGAAGTAAGGCTCTATTCTGGGAAGATTCTTAGAATGCATGTCCACCTCTTTGTACCATTCTTAATAAATTTCCTGACATAGACCTTATGAAGCATGAAAGAGGTATATATGTGAAGGATTATATAGAGGTAGATGATAATAATCCAGCTTTGGGCTGGAAATGGAAATCCTTTAATAACCTTGGAACTTCAAAAGTTTTTAGGAGAAAAGTAGAACAAATCTTAAATAGCAAGAAATTAAACCCATCTAATGATCCAGATAGAATAATTTGGGCCAACTCCAAAAGTGGAGAATATAATACTAAATGTGGGTATAACTCCTTGTATAAATTAGAACAAATTCATACTACACGACCTATAGACTTATGTCGAAACAAACATTGTTTGCCTAAGGCTGGTATGTTCACATGGGCTGCAGTTCAACATAGGATTCTGACGGCAGAATGGTTCCAAAAAATAGGATATAACAGACCATCGAGGTGTGTTTTCTGTGAGAAAGAGTGTGAATATGTAGATCATCTTTTTTACTAATTGTGATTACTCATACAAGTGTTGGTTATGGCCGGCCAACAAGTTGAGGTGGAAAACTGCATTTCCCAACAAACTGGTGGATATCCTAAGTTCCTGGCCAAGTAAGATGGACTCTGGAATCTACAGGAAAATATGGAATATTGCGCCTTCCATAATAATATGGGAATTATGGAAGGAGAGGAACAAAATGATATTCAAGGATAAAAAATTAGACTTAGATCAACTGTTAAATAAAATCGAAGCTAGTATAGTAGAAGTAGTGAACAATCACAACATGATAGGAAGGAAAGATATGGTTTTCTCCCATAACGATGAGAAACTAAGGAAATTATGGCATGGGTTAAAAATTCCTCCCTTTATTGGCCAACATGATGTTGAAAAGGGAACTCTGAGGCGTAATTGTGTATGGAAACCTCCAACAAAAGGTTGGGTCAAATTAAACTTTGACGGGGCTTCTAAAGGAAATCTAGGTAGAGCTGGAACGGGTTGCTGCATACTTGATGAATCAAGGAAATCGATTGCATATAAATCATCCTTCTTAGGAGTTGCAACCAATAATGAGGCTGAAGGTAATGCATTGATCCAAGGATTACTGTTATGCAAAATATTAAACCTAGATAATATAGAAATAGAAGGGGACTCATCCTTGATTATAAATGCCATCAGAAAGGGGAGTACACAAAATTGGAAACTTAATGGGATAATCAAGAGAGGTATGAACTTATTAGCATTATTCAAACAATATAATGCTAATAATATCTATAGGGAAGGTAACCAATTTGCAGACCTTCTTTCCAATAAAGAGGTGGAAGGTAGGAATGAAGAGGTAATAATAGGAAAAAATTAAGGATTACATAAGAAGGATATCAAGATAGCATAGAATGGAAGAATATTGGAAACTAAAGGTCAAATGGAGGGAAGATTCTCGTAATAATATGCTTAATAAAACTTGTTGACAATCTTATAAATAGTCTTATAGAGGCACTGAAGGAACAAGCTCATTTTGTCTTTTCTTGAATATTAGTTGGAAATGGAAAATAAAGTATAAAATAAAATAAATAAACTATCATTAACATGAAGATATTGTAGGAGCAGAATCGATAGAATGCAGAAGACCAAGCATTTCATTTCTTTCTTTATAAAAAACATGGACTTATCTCTAGTAGGGGCTATATAAGGAAGCCAAGTATTGAAACAAGGTAAGGCTATCTTATAAGAAGACTGATGGATACTGCAATAGAATTTAGATGCACTAAATCTCAGATAGCCTTCAATGGTAAGATTACTATTAAGAGGATTAAAAAAATGATGCTAGCTACTTACGACATAACTATAAGGGCTATGTACATTATATTGGGGCGCAAATTTATCAAGAATGACAATAGTCACAGGGTAAAATCGGACATCCCAGTAATGTTTATTGCTTCAGCTCTATATTCAGGACATTGGGAGATTGTGTAGGAGAATATTTAAAAGGAAATATCTTATTGATCTTAATAAGGTGATAGAAAGCATAAAAGATGATTTAAAATTTCCTAAACCTAGAGATTATCAACATTATAGAGGAATTGATAGGAATTTATCATCTTCACCTATCATGGTGGTTGAGGATAGAAATAGATACATTGCAAAATTGCCAGCTATAAGAAGGAATTTAGGTTTTTTGTTCATCTTTATGCATACCAGGATTACTAGAGAGCCGAATTGGTTTGATAAATTTTTAATAGAGGATGAAGTGGGACTGACTATTCACTGTGATGAAATGTATGAAGAGAATGAATAATAAAAATCCATGTATATCTTCTTGCTTTACTAAAACTCCAGAAGTTAAAGAGAAATGCATTTTTTATGAGAAAATAAACAATCAGATATGAATAAATGGATATATAAGATATATTGATATGTTAATATGGGGAATCTACCCATATATTTATATATTGATATATCCTCATATATGTGTGTTGGTAAACAGATTGTTCTTCTTCTGATTCTCCCTTAATTTGCCCAATTTGTGATGAAGAACAACCGTACACAACAGTTGGGAAACTGTTTCTGAGAATAGCTAGTTTCCCTCTATATTAAGGTACAGCTTCCTATGTGAATAATATTCAATGAATTTTGTTTCAATTCTAATTCCTATTGTAGGTATGTTCTTAACCAGAGAACAGTAGAGGAAACCAAATTCCACCCAGGCAAGTGAAATCTCAGGCAAGGTCTAAATGCAAGGGTGTTATGTTTATGGTCTTCACAATCTTATGACTCCCACAAAATAATAGTATGAAAATGCAGATTATGAAAATATGATTATG
>MU226828.1:1403444-1424572 GCA_018584345.1 Thuja plicata | reverse complement strand
AGCTTGGTTTTAGATATTCATGCTTCTTCGTGTTAGTTACCTTTTTTCTTTTCTGATTATTATGAATCATCAATGATGATCATGTCAACAACAAGAGAAGAATATAAATAAGGACATTTGGATCAGGGAGGAAGAATAGTGTCTGATAGAGGTAGATTATGAGAGTCTAAAATTAAAATGTCTGGGAGGGTCTTTTTGTAAATTTATTAAGATAGATAGGTTAAGATTAACCTGCATTTATTAAACTTATTTTATACTTGTCAAACAATAGAGTACTACTACTCGCTGCTGCAATGATAGATATATAATATACTGACCAGTGCAGGGGATGAAGTCCGCTATTGAGATATAGGAGTTCTTAGGGATTTCAATATATAGTATATATTCTTATCATATAACAGGGATAATGTATGAAGAGAACCAATGAGATATGGTGTTTATCCTTCTCTGAAGATGTATTTGCCAATGGATGTTATTACAATAAGGTATGGTTTCTTTAAAGATTTGATCAGAATTAAGGACTTCCTGTAGAGTTCTGCTTGGTACTGCTACTTCTTATCCTTTATATGATTCAATAATGAAGACATTGCCTAGGAATAAGATTTAATTTGTTCCGAGTTTCCCCAAAATTTTGTATTTATATATAAATCAATATATATATTCATATATAAATACATAGAATATGTATATATATCCACATTTATATTATTTATATATTTATACATATACTGGTCTATATGTCTGCAATATGAAATATTACAGTGGATAGTTATGCTCAATCTTACATGGAATGTAGGTTTCTCCTTACAGTTCAGTGTTCGATTCCTGGCATTATTTGAACCCAATACTGCTTAAAGTTACAGACTTAAACTAATTTACTTCTATGATTTCTTAAGCTTGTAAATCTGGTGAACTTTCCTAGGATATGACCAAGATTTGATTAGAATATATATATATCTATATCTATATTCTCATGAATGTATGGAACTCTCATTCTATTTTAACATAGTTTTATAGGAATGAACATATAGCAAATATCTACATACATATAGTTTAAACTAAAATCCATTTACTTTCAAGTTCAAAGTTAATATTAAATGTAAGGCAAATAGAATATCGAAAGAATTTGTAGTATGTGGTAGGGGTATAAACTCAAGTCAGTGTTCTAAATTAATAACATTAGACTACTAACTCAAATTATTTTCAACCATTTTTTTGAACTTAAAGACTAATCAATTTAGTATGAATAGAGATTGTTTTTGTAGTGGTATTACGTGTGCAGGAACAACACAGTTGTAAATAGATTCGATGATCTAACATCTATTCAGAAGGATGGAGAATGCTATCTATTGGAAACAAGCCACTTAGAAATGGGTATAGAAACTACCAGACTCAGAACATATGTAATGTAATATCAGTCAATATGATTAAAGGAATTTTGTACATATTGTAAATGAAGGTATACCTTCATCTATTTTTGTAAATGGGGGAACGCCCTCATAAATACTTCTGTGTACCTTAATGATCTGGACCTAGGTCCTGGGCAAGACTGGAGGTTTTCTTCTCCATTCTTTCCTACTAGTGCCCGCAATGAATGAAGAAATTTGTACCTATTTCAAAATTAATAAATATAATGGCTTCGACTTTTTATCGAGCAAAAAAATAAAAATAATAAATAAATATTTAAAAATCTATAATATTTTATGTAATCAACGTTTAAATAGAATACCTATTCGTTGTTCTTGCACCTTGTTTTGTGCTCAAAACCACGTCCAAAAACCAGAGTTTTTGAGTTCCAAGAGCCTTTCAAACCTGCACGACCATTGATCCACAATTAGCATCCTCTCATATTCCAAAAATCTAACAGCAAGCAAGAGAAAATATCACCCAAATCAAACCTTGTAATTTTCAACAGCCTGCAAAATACATAATCGTAGATACAAACTCTAGGCCCATTTGTTTGGTGGAATTGGGATGGAATTAGAAGAAACAAAAATGAGAAATGACATTTGAAATATGGATTTGGTAATTTCATTTTATTTCTAAAATAGGTATTACAATCATCTATCGAAATAGGTAAAATTAGAATTGAAAATTTCACCAAAATCAGAATTGAAAATAAAATAGATTTGATATGAAACCATAAGAACAACCATGGAATTTAAGTGCAAAGTTCAAAACCCGTTTGGGTACTGGAATACCATATCCTGGATATGGTCAATTCTGGAAGATGATGCTAAGGAAGAATTCTTATCCTCAAAATGAAATCCAAAATATGGGCTAACCCATTTGGTTCACCCGGAAGATGATTGAGAAGATGCATAAGGAATTTTAATAGTTTATTGTACTTGCCGTAGGCAATATACTATTGCATTCGGTTGTGCACCATTCGTGAATTAGTTTTGCGCCAATGAACCAATCCTAAGTCACTATTTTTTGCTATTAGAATATTTCTAATGTTTAAACATTTATTTATGAATTAAATAAATGATATAAATTACTTATCTGCTTTATGATTGGTTTAATTGATTTGGTCTTATAGGACCCCTTTTTTCGGAGCTTCACCAAATTTGTTTTTCGAAATTTTTTTAACCATAGTTTGTAATATATCATTCATCTATCATTTAATTTATTTTGAAATTAGTTTTTTAATTTACATATATTTTTATGAGATAGTCTATTTAATATTTTATTATTATATTTTATTGTTTACAAATTTTAATTATAATATATTTTAACAATATTATAATATATAATTATTATACATTCTAACATATATAATGTATTATATTTTTAATATATATATAAATGTTATAAATAATTATTAAAATTTCTAATATACAATTTATTATTCTATAATATATAATATAAAAGTACTATATCATTTAATTTTTAATCTATAATAATTTTATTTTTGTAAATAATTATTAATTAAAATAAAATTAATATATATAACTAATTATGATAAAATTTGTACTATGATTATTTTATTTCTATTTTCTTTTATTTTCATATCACTAAAAATTTAATATTAAATTTACATAAATAAATATATATATATACACAAATATATGAAAAAATTAATTGAAAAGACTATTAATATTATTATTGCAATTTATCTTTATTTTCAAACTACGTGGCACTTGTTTTTTAATTTCTTTGAATATGGTGTGTATATGTGTACATATATACACATATGCACACATGTGAATATATACATACATACATGTGTGTACATACACACACATGTGTGTACATATACACATACATACATGTATATACACCTATATACACACATACATGTGTATATATACACATACATGTGTGTATATATACGCACATAATGTATATACACATACAAGTGTGTATCCATGTATACAAATATACACACATGTGTATATATATACACACATACACACATGTGTGTATACACATATACATACATTTGTGTATATATACACACATTACATGTGTATATACATGTGTGTATATAGACACATGTCATGTGTATATACATGTGTGTATACACATCTGCATGTATACACACACACATATACACATCTTTATAGTCAAAGATTCCATGAAATATTAAATTTGATTTGTATATACACGCACATGTGTATATACACACACATGTATATATACATCTTTATAGTCACGAATCCCACAAAATATTAAAATTGGTTTTCTAAAAATTGGAATTCCCATTCCACTTATTTTGAAATTCCAATTCCACCTATTTTGGTGGAAGATGCAAATGTCCATTTTGGGGCAAAATTGGAATTTCGAAATTCCAATTTCAATTTTTTGGATGGACCCAAACAAAGAATTTGGCATTATCCGGAATTAGATAATGCCAATTCCAGTCCAATTCCAACCCCAAATGGGACCAATATGAAACCATAAGAACAGCCATGGAATTTAGAGGAGGCTGGCATGGCCAGGGCTGGTTAAATAAAGGCAAATGGAAAACTGAACACACCAGCATGACCCCCGCAGGTGTTTGTAGATGTTGCGGTGAGCAATTGATTACAATTGACATTGATCCATTGGAGACTGAATATTTTGCCAAATCCATTGCAACTTTGGCCACTCAGAAGGAGGTCTGTGATTCTCTTTGGTCATTGCCTCAGCGCGAGCTTCTTTTTCCAGACCATGCGGCTCCTCAAAAAAAGGGACATCTCTAGTAACAGTCCTAGTAATTGTGAATTTAACCATATTGATGCAGGGGAACACTCTCTGAATTCACACACCTTGCAAAAGCCATTCAATTGACTTGACTTAAATCTGAAAACTTAAAACAGCCATGAGATTTAAATTGCAAGTAAGTATGATAGTATTCTTCTTGATGTAGGGAACTCCTTGTACATACCACAAAACAATTGCTGCAAATTTCACTGATGGAGGTATCTTAATGACTCTCACACAATACGACATTACCACACTGATATCTATTACATTAATTGCTTATTACCTTAGGAATTGCAACATTAACTGCTTATTACCTTATTTGCATTCCCTTACATTATTTTCTACTATGCTTCGTTCATTGCAGAAAAACTAACCAGAGAGAACGCCAAATCTGGATTCCATTTCCATTTTTAAATTTGTGAAACTAAATGCAGAAAATGCATCTTCTCATTCATCTTTCAGGTCAATCAAATGATTCAACTATATTTCGAAAATGAAAAACCAGATTAGAAACTTTCGGAATTGATCAAATTCAGCATTAGATTAAATCCAACATTTTCTAATTAGTGCAACCAAACAGGGCCTTCACCAATGGAAATGAGAAAGCAGAGACGTGTGGACGGACATGATACCTCAAAACGAGCACAGAGATCCCCAAACATTTGATAAAAATCTTTCAAGCATTCTCGCATGGAGAGGTGAATTATGAATACGTATAATGGTTTGGCAAAGTATTATGAGAGAAACAAGCAGAGTATGGGAGCATAGACGACAAGCGAAATGTTTGACAGAATGCCTTGAAACGATATATGGAGTAACCACATATGGTGATTTGTATGAGGGTTTAGAAAGTTCTAAATCAACGCAAACAATACAAGGCCGCGTATCAAAATCTTTATTGTCTTCCGCATGGGAGAATGAAGATTGTGTATGTCCATACATTAATATTGTAATGAAAGAGATTTATACATGGACATTGATGACACTCTCTGATATATTTGCACACATTGTTGAATCATAGTCAACATATTCCTTGATAATATGAAAGAGAACATAGTACTAACACAATACCGCATTACCACACTGATATCTATTACATTTAGGAATTGCAACATTAACTGCTTATTACCTTATTAGTTATTTGCATTCCCTTACATTATTTTCTACTATGCTTCGTTCATTGCAGAAAAAGTAACCAGAGACAACGCCAAATCTTGATTCCATTTCCATTTTTAAATTTGTGAAACCAAATGTAGAAAATGTATCTTCTTATTCATCTTTCGGGTCAATAAAACGGTTCAATTATACTCCGAAGATGAAAAATCAAATTGGAAACTTCTTGAATTGATCAAATCCAACATTTTCTAATTTGTACAACCAAACAGAGCTGATCACCAATGCAAATGAGAAAGCAGAGACATGTGGACGGACATGATACCTCAAAACGAGCACAGAGATCCCTAAACATATGATAAAAAGCTTTCAAGAATTCTCGCATGCAGAGGTGAATTATGAATACGTATAATGGTTTGGTAAAGTATTCTCAGAGAAACAAGCAGAGTACGGGAGCAATGACGACAAGCGAAATGTTTGACAGAATGCCCTGAAACGATAAATGGAGTAACCGCATATGGTGATATGTATGAGGGCTTAGAAAGTTCTAAATCAACGCAAATAATACAAGGCCACATATCAAAATCTTTATTGTCTTCCGTATGGGAGAATGAAGATTGTGTATGTCCATACATTAATATTGTAATGAAAGAGATTTATACACGGACATTGATGGCACTCTCTGATATATTTGTGCACAATGTTGAATCACTCTCTGATATATTTGTGCACAATGTTGAATCATGCTCAACATATTCCTTGATAATATGAAAGAGAACATAGTACTAACATCCTCCAGAGCATAACAACAGAAGTTGATCATATAAAATGGTTTTAGAGATGCTTTTTTAGATGCGCAATGCAAAATACGAAGTCACAAAGGATGCTCGCAAACAGTTTGACAAAATGCCTCAAAGAAATGTGTTTTTGTATAACATTGCAATCATAAGTTTTGCATAAAAGTATTGATTGGGTGAAAAGGGATTATAAAAGATACGCAGTCGATAGGAACAAAGCTGTAGACTACAACTTTTATCTTCTAAATAAATGCAAGTGGCTACTTTTTCATACAGAATATGGACACAAACAGGATTGCATATTATCTGAATAAATGTTTCAAAGGGTGTACCATAAGCAAAAGAATGGTTAAAACATCTACATAACAGATGGACCATTAGTCTTGAATGCCTCACAGTGATCTCTCCTTATGGATAAAGTGATTGCACAGTGATTGAGGGATGATGAATTTGACAAGATTTTATGTTTGGAAACAGCCTAAGGATCTGAAACAGAGAGCAATAGTGATGCCGTGAACACTAAAAAGAGAATTTCCTCTTTTGAATGTCTAAGGGCAATTATTTCTCTGCTTATATTTGTTCCAGGGAATAATTTTGCTTTAAAGGACAAATTATGTTTGTAAATAGAAGGCCAAATATTTTTCTGCAATAATGTTTAGTTTATTAAGAAATTGATTAGTTTGTGTAACTAATTAATCTGCTGAAAAGTACATTGTTCCATTTCCAAAAGTTGTAACCTTTTTGAGTGGGCTTCTCTTGTGTCTATAAAAGGGAGACAGAGGTCGGTAGATTTTAGGAGTTCAGATTCAAATGGACAAATAAGATGTAACACAAACATGATTTAAAAAAGACTCAATTTTATGGTTTGCAATTGTGGTGTAAATCATCTTTTATCAAATCAGCTCTTTGCAATTATTAATTCAAAGCAATTAATTGTCATATTGAATTCTTGTGTAAAGAAATTATTTACTTTCACATTACTCTAAATATCAATGAGTGTTTGAGAAGTGTTTTCCTTACATTTCTTGTCTAGTTCGTCTTCTCAAAGAGAAGTTAATTCAATTGCGCTGGCTAGTGTACCACGTCATGTCCTAGTTATCTTGCAATGATAGAATTGGATGGTTGACAGATTTATCTAAGGGGTAAATTTAAAAAGTGTCTTGCAAAGTTATACATGAAGGTTTGAGAGAGTGACTCTATGCCCAATAAGGATGAGGGACTGTCTTAATCTCTAAATATTTGAACAAAATCAAATCATTATTTTCAGTAGGAGCATATATCAACATAAATTAGAATTGAAGAAGTAAAGTAGAGCAAAATATAATATAACAATAGAAGGAAGATAGATATGGAAGTAGGAAATAAGAAATTAGATAGAAGCAATTGGAATAGAAAAATCAAAATTAGTTAATGTAGCAGCATCAAATAATTGGAGATAGAGATAGTAAAGTAACAACAATGAAGAAATACACAAGTGAATCTATTCCAAGACCTTATGCCATCTTGATAGATCACATAGAAATCGGAGTACAACATTACAATCAATTTTCTATAAAAATCCTCAATTTGGAAATTGAAGAATAGGTTCACCTGCCTAGGTCCCACAGAACCTGAAGTCTAGAGGATTCCAATCAAGTTTGATTGATCATGTTAGTTGGCCAAGTCAATTGAAAATATTTCTCATAGAATTTGGCATAGTCTTAGATATTTTCAATCTATTGATTTGGGAACCAACAATGTTGAATAGCCTCTAGATAGTTGAAATCCAGTCGTAGGGTCCTCTGAATAAGAACACTAATTTCGTTGTTGGGATCATGTCTAGGTTTTGTGTTGGGGTCCATTTTTGTTTTTCTCTTTTGGGATCTTGTGAACGACATATGTAGAGGATAAATGCAACCTAGCAAGGATGACAATGACTCTAACTCTAATTCTTTTGATTTTATTTTTTTACTTTGAGATACTAATAAAATCTGTGAATTGAAAGCCTAAAATGATGCTTAAGGTATAGGTAATATGCCCTAAGAGAGATTCTGTAAACTTTGAAGGTAAACCCTCTAAAGAAAAACCTGAATGATTTTGCGGACTATCTTGACTTCAAAAGGTAGGAAAAAATGACTAATACTGGCAATGATGTCCATCTAAGACAAGTGTTAACCAGAATGATGAGTACCTAAGCCAAGGCAAGAGATAATCATTGGAATTTTGAACAAGCCAAGATAATACGCTAGACCACTACTGAAATGTCCTTAGAAAATGCATCCTCAATCTGAAAAAGACTCTGAAAGGTGGAAAACTTAACCTTTAAGATATGCAAGCTCTATTTTTGGGGATTTTGAATTTCTAGACTATAAAGATGACTATGCAAGAATTAACTGACTATGTAAGCTAGGGATGATGCTAAAATGTTAGATATGAGCCTCTAATATGCAAGGGTATGTCGATCACCAATTTTCAAGGTAAGAGCCAAGTGGAATGTTTAGGACCTATGTTGATGAAACTGCTTGATCCAATCAAGCCCTCCTACCCCTTTCACTTGGAGTATCCAACACCAGAGCCCTACACCTTTAAGTGTCTCCTTCCTTTTTCACCAAATCATCAAATCATATACCCCATAACCCCTTACTAATTTTCTCTCTATTTCATACATCTCCTTGTGGTGATGCACCCTTGTTCACCTAGTGTCCCTAATACACCTTCCTTGTTCAAAGTCACTCAAATCTATTTCCAATTCTTTGAGTATGTCACACATTCCAAAAACACACCTTTGACACCCCTCAAATCAACCAAGCCACTCCTCTAGTCCAATTCCATCCAACACTCAAACTGTCATATTTTGCATCGTCTCCTACTAGCCCTTCCTGAACACCTTTTTGGATTTTGCAGCCAAAAATTCCATAGGAACTATCAAAGTAATATATATCCTTACTTCAATTGTTGAGGCAACACTTTTCCCAAGAGGACAGTTCTTGGATCCTCAAACAACTCCAGTGACTTGGAAATCCTCTCCTATGCCTTAGAGGCCTAATTAAAGCACTTAAAGAAGGAAGTGTGTTCTAAACATGGATTTTTGTCAAACCAATCATGGGGACATCTAGGGGCACTTAAAATAAGTCTTCTCCTCAATTAGTAGGCTCTGATTCGAGGCCCATCAAAAGTTATGGGGTCTGCTATCTCCAATTCAATTTGCTCTACCAGCCACATTGAGATGCCCGGCTAGGGTTTTAGACATTTCTCTTCAAAAATGAAACCAACCAATCTAATACCAAATGAAAATTAAAGTACACACCCATATCTCTCTTTTCAACCTAGTTTGGAATATTTCCAACAGTTACATTGGGAAATATGAGGATTTGAAGTTGAAAAACCTAGTTTTCCTCAAAACAACAACTGTAAATGACTATGACACGATTTATCCCTTATTTCTCCACCTCAAGACCTCTAATTTGTTTAAAATGGAATCTATGGAATGTCTCCAACTTCTTATCATTTTATATTTTTCATTTGAATCCGTATATGATCAGACACAACCAAACACCAGTCAATTACACGGTACAAATGCAGATTCTCATTCAAATTTGGTAATTCCTTCATACAAATCACTTCAACAACCCTTGAAACGATTGTTGACATAGTTTTATATGATTTCCCATTAGTTCCAACCAACTGTGGGTGGTTATGAACATTGGGTAACAACTTTTCAAAAATTTGCAATTAGCAACTTTTGTTGCAAACAATGTTGCTGACAACATTTGACAACTTTTGCAAAACTTGCAAAACTACTTCCTAGGAACTAACCAAGGTTTAGTTCAACAAGAGATGATGATAATAACATCAGTTCAACCTCTCCTAACATGAATCTACCCAACCCATGTCCAATTGACCATAGTGAGAGATAGGATTTATAACTCATCCTAGGTCACCAGGTCTTACAATTAGGACTTATTTCAATGTTTAGGATCTCTTGATCCCTCTTGGCACTTGGCCAACCAAAAAACATCTGAAAAAAAATCATGGAGGTCCTCCTGCAACCTCACCATACTCTTTTTCTTTGTTTTTTTCAAGGGATTCTCCTGCACCATACTCCCAGGGTGGATTGATCTCAAGTCCTCTTGAGATAAGTTCTTCCAATGAGGTGCCATGCTTCTTCATATTTGCCTCATCCATCCACACTGCCTCTTCTTCAGGGTGTACAACCCACTTTACAAGGTACTTCTTGTATTCATTCTTCCTGGTCTTTTTTATGACCTTTGTGTCAAGGATCCTGTCAAGTTTCTTGGGTGCATGAGGAGGTAAATCTGCAAGATATTCCTACAACTCTTCAATATGAACCTATGTACCTACATCATGATGACCTTTATATGGGGTTAGATCAGAAACATTTAAAATAGGGGATATACCTAGAGTTGGAGGAAGTGCTATCTCATAAGCATTCATGTCATGCTTCTTTAAAATTGTACAAGGACCCACTTTCTTCATGAGAAACTTTGTATGCTTGTCCTTTGGCAACCTCTCCTTCCTTAGATATACCCACACCAAGTCACCAACCTAAAATTGTACATCCCTCCTTCTTTTGTCTACACTTTCTTTGTACTTTTCTAAACTCTTTTGTAGAGTCAACCTCACTTGATCATGAATCTCCTTCATACTGTTAGCAAATTTCTCTCCATGAGCACTAACCTGCCCATCCTTGGGAAGATCCCTCAATTCTAGTATGCCTCTTAGATTCTACCCATAGACAATCTAAAATGGAATCCTTCCTCTACTCCTATTCACAAAATCATTGAAGGAAAATTTATCTTGTGGGAGGATGTTGTTCCACTTCTATCCATATTGTTTTGTTAAACATCTCAATAGGTTTCCCAATGACCTATTGACAACTTCAGTTTGCCCATCCATTTGAGGATGATAGGCTAAACTAAAGCTCAAGTTTTTTCCCAACCTTTTCCATAAGGTGCTCCAAAAATGACCAATGAATATCACATCCCTGTCAGACACAATAGTTTGAGGAAGTCCATGTATCCTTACAACTTCTTTGAAAAATAGATTTGCTACATAGGTTACATCACTTGTACTCTTGCATGGAAAGAAGTGTGCCATTTTGCTAAACCTATCAACAACAAAAAAGATACCATCAAACCCTTTTTGAGTCCTAGGTAGACCCATCACAAAGTCCATACTACAACTTTCCCAAGGTCTTGTAGGTATGGGAAATGGTTGATACAATCTAGCATTTGGTTTAAGTACCTTTAGCTTTCTAACATATAGTACATGTTTCCACAAACCTTCTGAATTCTCATCGCATCTTGGGCCAATGATAATGTCTTCTTACCTTCTCTAGGGTCTTATCCAACCCAAAGTGCCCATTCATGCTTCCACAATGCTTCTCTTTCACAATATTCTCCCTCATAGAATACCTAGGGATGTATAGTTGATGTCCTTTGAACAATAAACAATCTTGAAGAAAATAATTAGAATACTCAACATGATATGCCTCTGAGAAATCAGAACAAACTTTGTATATCTCATGAAAATATTCATCATTTGCATACATACCTTTCAAGGAGTCAATACCCACACTTTTCAACTTTACCTCTTGCACTTTCATGGCCCTCCTTCTCAAAGCATCATCCACTTTGTTAACAACTCCTTTCTTGTGTTTGATGGAAAAATTATATTCTTGGATTGATTCAACCCACTTCATGTTCTTGTCACTTAGTTTCTCCTGGATATTTAAGAAGCTAAGGGCGTGATTGTCAGTGAAAACAACAAACTCCTTTGGAAGGAGATAGTGCCTCCATTTCTTCAAGGCTTGTACTGAGGCATAAATTTCTGAATCATAAGAGGAATACTTCCTCTTAGCCTCATTCAACTTTTCACTGAAAAATGCAATGGGTCTCCCCTCTTGACTCAAAACAACCCCTATTTCCATATTAGATGCATCACATTCAATAGTAAAAATCTTTTGAAAATATAGAAAATCTAGTATAGGCTACTTTGCTACCTTTTTTTGAGACTTTGAAAATCCTCCTCAGGTCCACACAAACTTGCATTTCTTCCCCCCTTTGATAGTCTCCAAAATTGGTGCACAAATCTGAAAAAATACCTTGATGAACTTCATGTAAAAAGAAGCCAACCCATGGAAGCTTCTAACCTCTATCATGGTCCTTGGAGAGGGCCAATTCAAGATGCTTTCCACTTTTTTTAGATCCATCTTTATGCTTCCACCTTAAATCACAAATCCAAGGTATACCAATTCTTCTTGCATGAAGACACATTTATCCAAATTTATTAGGAGTTTTTCCTCTTGCAATTGTTTAAGGACAAAATTCAAATGTTTTAAATGTTCATCCTTAGTCTTACTGAAAATAAGGATATCATCTAAATATACTATCAAAAATTTTCCAAGGAATTGTTTCAAAACTTCATTCATGAGCCTCATGAATATGCTAGGAGCATTGGACAAGCCAAAAGGCATCATCCTCCATTCATAGAGTCCTTCATTATTTTTAAAGGTCATTTTCCATTCATCTCCAGCCCTTATTTTTTATTTGGTGGTATCCACTCTTCAAGTCCACCTTTGAATAGTATTTTTCACCCCCTAGACGGTCCAATAGGTCTTCAATCCTAGGCACATGAAACCTATACCTAATGGTGATTATATTAATGGATCTATAATTAGTACATAACCTCAAAGTCCACTCTTTTTAAAGTGCTAATAGGGTAGGGATGCACAAGTGCTCAAACTCTTGGTTATCAAACCCTTCTCCAAAAGTTCTTGGATTTGCTTGGACATCTCTTCATTTTGTTTGGGGGCGAGTTTATATGTTGCTTTGTTTGGAAGTGTGGCTCCAGGGATTAGATCAATATCATGGCTAATCTCTCTGATTGGGGGTAAGGTGTTAGGTAACTCCTTGGTTACAATCTCCTTAGACATCTCTAGAAAATATTCTACCTCCTTAGGACCTACTTTCTTAGGCTCCTCTTTCACCTTCAACACCTTTCCCTCTTCTTGTTTTGGCAATAATACCAATGCATAACAAGGAGTATCTATCTCCTTCAACACTTTTAGAAACTCTTTCTCTCCTACAAACAAAAACTTGGAATCCTTTTGTTTTTCACCATTATCAGCCAGGGGTAGTAAAGTTACCTTGTTACCTTGGTACTTGATGGAGTATGTGTTTTTTCTTCCATCATGGTGTACCTGCAAGTCATACTGCCATGGTCTCCCTAAGAGAAAATGGCATGCATCCATGGGTACTATGTCACAAAGTACTTTGTCCTTGTACTTCTCAATCTAAAACTCTATCCATGCTTTCTCTTCAATGATTCTTTGTTGCCCTTTTGTGAGCCATGACACCTTGTAGGGTGTGGGGTGTGTAATCCTTTTTATTTTCATCTTTTCAACTACTTCAAAAAACACCAAATTATCAATAGAACCAGAATCAATAACCACTCTACATACTTTACCTCCCACTCTACATGTGGTTCTGAAGAGTATCTTTCTTTGTGGTAGCTCTGGTGCACTAGGCGCTTTAATCAAAGTCCTCCTCATCATAAGTGACTCTCCTTGTTTAGGTGCTGAAAAGGATTCATGTGAATGCACATTTTTGGAGTCTTCATCTCTCACCAAATTTGCCCTCCTTTCACCTTGCTTATTCCCTTTTTCAGGACACTTTCATGCCAAGTGCTCAGGTTGATGACACCTAAAGTATTTAATGGTGTCAGTTCCTCTTCCCTCAAATCTTCCTCTAGATTTTGATCTTCTTCCCCTAAAGGAACCTCTAGAACTTATCTCTCCTTGGTTATGTTCATGGTTTGAATCTATTATGCCCTGCATACCCATCCCTACATTTTGTAGGCAAAATGTTGGGTCCCCCTTTTTGCTTTTGCTTTTTTCCTTGTTTTCTTTTGTTTCCTTGTTTCCCTCTGGGATTTGCTCCGCGAGGGTTATTTTTCTTTTTCTTGTCTTCTTTTGTCTTGGGGACTCGGTCTCGGAGTTTGTTCATCCTTTTTGAGTCATCCAGATCCCAGAATCTGAGACTCTATGCCATCATGTCTTCTTTTGTTAGAAGGTGTGGCTGCATAGAGCCCCCGGGCCCAGAGTTCGGAGGTTTTCCTTTTCCAGAGTTTCCGAAAGGAATGCAACATGTTTTACCCTAGGGGTATAAATTTTTTTTACCTGTCACTTTCACATTTACCATGATCAAAACACTTAGAGCAATTAAGGGAGTGATTAAGGCAATTCAAAACAATTAAGTGCAAATTTCTTTTGGTAATTAACGACGTTTAAACAATAGTAAGCAGTGGTGCTTTCGCGATCAGTTCCAAGTGAACCAGTTGCAGAGCACTTCCCATGCTCACCTTCCTGCCTTCCCCGTGTTTCCAGGTAGGCCTTTTAGCTCTCTTCCCTTTGTTTTCTATTTTCTGGTTTTTCTTGCTTTTTGTCTCATTTGCTTTCTATCTGGTTTTTGTCTCCAGTCTTTGGTTTTTCACTTTGTCTCCTCTCGTTGGTGGGATGGCTCTGCCAGAGGGTTGTCAACCCTCTATGTGGTTGTAGTTTAATGTAGCATTTGTATACTATGTATGACATTGTAAATATTCTTTACATTATGTACCTTTCTATAATCTCCTGTAAATATGCTTGTTTTTGGTCGGCCTGCGACTTCTGCTTTGGCCCTCGTAGTGCTTCATCCCTCTTTATATTTGATGTATATTTCATGAATATCCTTCTATTTGTGGCGATCTCTTCGCACTCCCTCATGACCAGACCAAATTGTCGAGCTTGTTAGAGAGGTATTCACCATGGTTTGAACTCGGCACCTCGCCTGTTCGAGCCATGGCATCTTTCTCTCTCCTCTGTCATGTCATCTTAATGGTGGGATTAATTTCCCATTAACAAGGATTCAAATCCCATCCCATCTAGCATTTACTTCCCCCATTTCAAACCACTTATCGCCATTAAGAGCCTTTACACCGCCTGTCGCATGGCCACGTGATGACCCATGTCAGCCAAGTATGGCTCATTGCCGATCACGTCGACAATAGCTATTTTTTCTAGACTCTGGGTGCTTGGAAGCCCCTGGGTCTTCATTCCATATTGTAACCTAAGTCAATGCCCTAGAGCCCCTGGGTGTTGATCAGAATTCGATCCTTGTTAACTCTAGTATTCTGGGATTTTGATGCATGCTAACACTTTTGGACAGGTGCAAAATGGTGGTGAATTCCCCGGAGTCCCTAAAATATTTTTTTTATCATATTATGTATTAACGGTTCTCCAATCTTGCAGGTTGCAGATAGTTTGATCAAAATGTCTGAAGTGATCACTCCTCCTGATATCCCGAAGCTTCCAACTGCCTCCACTCGGGCAGCTACAAAGACTAAGGCCAAAAAGATGCTGGCCAAACTGCCGCTAACCTCCAAATACCTGAGGGAGGGTGTTCTCATGGGGTCCAAGGTGGACTCCAAGTTGCAGGAAATAACAGACATAGAGCCCGGACTATGGGCTGAAATGCAGGGCTTGGTCCAAGCCATTTACCAACAGAAGACCGTCGGAGATGATATGGCCAAACACATAGTTGCCTCTGGGATTATGAAAGCCACAAGATTTCCCTACTTGGTGTAAGCATAAGAGCTGATACTCCAACTAGCAATGCTCTACAATGCCCCCACCCGAGTTGTCTTGCTCGCCGATCCTCGACCACTACACTATCTGGTGCCCATCGTCAATCTTGACGTGGCTACTTTTACTTCGGGTCTGGGGATCCCCCAGTTCAAGGGAGCCATTTTTCTCTCCTGGCCTGTGTCATTAAAGGAGTTTAGGGAAGCTTCCCTTCTCTCCCGACAACATATCAACACTCACTGGCTAAATTCCCCGAGAAGGGACTATAAAAAGATGAAGCTGGAGATTCTCCATAGGGATTTTAAAGAATGTATCCAGGCATGGATTATATTTATATGTAGGATATTTGGAGAGCTCCATGCCTAGGAATTTTTGGTGTGGATGTACTACTTTCTCTACTACATCACTACCTATAGTCAGACCTTCAATTGGGCGACTATCATCGCCAACCATGTAGATGCACAACTAAAAAGCGTCCTCCAGACTTCAAAGTTCTACATGACATCTTATGTACTGTGGGAACTGGCCCAACAGAGACCCATTTTTCATGGTTTGCAGATAGTGGGCATTCTCGGGAATGGACCCAGCCAGTTGGTGCCATGGGATCATTATCCCAAGATTCAGTGGGAACTTAGCTTCCCAAATTTTTGCAGGGTAAATGATGTGTTCATTTACCAGAACATTTTTACACTTACTCAGGAAACCAGGTACCAATTTTTGCAGGAGATGATGAACCTGGTAAGCGCTTATGACAATTACTTCTTTCAATTCCAGCAACATACATACATTCAGGTGACTGGCTTCTCCGGGAAACCCTATCTACTCCCTCGATATTGCGGGGATAGAATCATTATTTTGGAGTACTGCAGACAGATTTTAGAGCTGCATGCCATCTTCACATTAAAGAAGGTTACCAACGTCCCATTCCCAATCTCTTGTGGGAACTATTCTTGTAGCCTTGCCACGACAAAGGAAGTCGACAATGAACTAAAGAGTCTGGGACTTGCGGAATTTCACCATACCAGAAGCAATTTTGATCTGTTGGGTAAGATAGCAATGAAACTTCCCCGGGTGTCCCCACAACATATAGATGATATTAAAGATTTATGTGCAGATTTCTAGGACCATTTTGATCTCTGGGCCCGCTAACATTCATGGATGTCCAAAGGCTTGATGAAATCCCTCAACCTTTGGGGTTTCCTGAAGGTTTTTTCAAATGACGAACCTTTGGAGGACCAATTATACAAAGAACATGGGATGGATAAGTTATATCTCCCTCCGGTGGATTGGGGCACCCCAGAGGACTTAACAATTGAGGGAGTATGCCACCCCATTATAGATAATAGTCACAAATATTTTGAGCGGGTGTGTCCAAGCTGCACCCAAAAAGGGCCAATTGTTCAGAGGTTTGCTTCGACCTCTAGAGCCGTAGGACCCAACAAGAGCAAGGGGAAGGAGAAAGAAGGTACCCTGGCCCAAGTGCCTCCCAAGGGTTTTCTCCCCATGATGGCACAGATACAAGAACAAATGGAGGCATCAAGGATGACGAGCCAGAAGATAAGTGCACAACTTTCCTGTGGCCTCCTCGCAACTTCAGTAGCATCTGCTCGCCTGGCAGGATCCCCGTCATTGGAAACACTAATAAGCAGGAAGACGTTCGCTGAGGTAGAGTTTGCAAATATTATGGATGCTGAGGCCTCACTACAAATAAAGAAGAAGCAAAAAGTAAACCCTACCTGAAGCACAAACACGGGCCCCAGTATTCCTAATGTTCCCCCAGTAGACGTCAATTTGGATTCCCCCAAACTGAATGATATTTCAGATACCTCTCCCCCGCATGACAAATTTGATGATATCTTCAGGATGGATGAGCTTATGAACCTGCATGGGGATATACATCACGTGGTGGAAGAGATCGCCACCCAAGAAAAGGAAGAGATCCCCGCTGAAAGGGAAGGCCCAAAGAAAGAAGCTGCCACAGAGTAGGAAGACCAGGAAGAAGCACAAAAGGAGCCTAAGAAGGAGGAAACATGAGTACAGGAGACTGAGAAGGAACCAAGGAAAATAAAATATGAGCAATTGATGACTGGGGAAACTGGTCCCACGGGATCAATCATACCCCCAATCGTCACGCTCCTGACGGCTTCAGTTACTCTGGGTGACCAAGTGTCCCAGAGTACATTCGACAAGGTGATCATAGCAACCCAAACATTAAACCTAGGCCAGATGCCTCCACCACCTCCAGAAGATGTTCCAATGGAGGAAGATATCCTGGTGAAGGACGCTGAAGAAGAAGAAGAATAGTAGCAAGATGAGGGGAGAATCCCCAAGGATATGAATGTTGATTCACCCAATGCTGAGAAGGATGGAGAAATCCTTGATGATACATGTGATGCTGATACTGGCAGAGATGAAATCCTGGACATCACAAAAGAGGTCGCTAGCAGGGTGGAAAACACTAAGACCCCAGGAGAGCAAGAAAAGGAATAGGAACAAAAGCAGGAAAAGGAGAAAGAGCCCGATGACACTGTAGATACTGGGAATGCACCGCCAAACTCCAGAGGGAGTCCCAACACCCAGGCCTTGGGAGAAAACCACCCTAGCTGCCACAATGGTTGGTGGAATTCAGAAAGAGGAAGGCCCCGGTGGGAGCAACAAGTGTTCCACCTCCCTGGCCGAAATGATGGCCCAAAATGTAGAGGCCAAAAAGCCTAAAAGGCCGGGACAGTCCATACCCTTCGGACTGGTCCAGAAGGAAGTGCAGTTACAACAATCACAACACTTCCCCCAGATACAGATGCGACAGTGGTAAGAGCTGAGGATTATATAATCATGAAAGTGCCTCTGGGGAGGAGAGATAAGCAGGGAGAACTGGACCTGCTATGATAGGCAACCCAGGTAATAGAAGCCCAATATAATGAACAGGCTCAGAAGTTGGAGGAAAGAGAAAACAACGAGAATCTATTCGGACTTCTGACAGAACTAGAAGCTTCCACCTCTGGACTACCACTGGCACAGGGTGATGTAGATACTCTAAGGGCCATGAAGAAGAAGGCCTAGGTTGTGGATGGGTGGATCACTTAGCAGATAACAACCATAAGGCAATTTCTAGCGGTATCTGTTAGGGATTTTTCTTGTATGAATCACAGTGCTTGAAATGACTACTTGAACACTATGCCTTCTAGTACTGATTCAGATACAAGGAAAGCCTAATTGCTAAGGATTGGATAAGATCCTTCTTTGTTTTTGAGCTCCACAAATACTCAGGTAGGTTTTACCTCTTTATGGTTACTGATTACACAGTATATATTAATGTGGACACTAATTTTCTATTAGGAGTTATTGAGCCAACTTATGAAACATTCTGCATATGACCAGACATATTCAAATGTAAAACTTAACCATACAAACCATGGTTGCAAATATAGCATAAACCAGTGATACAAGGACTTTCATCCTTCTTCCTTTTGATTTTAGGAGGGATAACCTAATGATTCACTCTTCAAGGAATCACTAAAATGGACACTATACTGCTGATATGAGTCCTTAATGAGTTCAACTTGTTTGTTTTTAGTAACAGAAGTATTTTGATTGAAATAATTTTGAATAGTTTTGAAAACTTGGATGATGATAGATTACGAGATCAAAACCTAGATCAATGCCTATCCTTTGGGTTACAGAGTCAATAAGATAAAGTCTCATAGAAATAAAATACTATAAGCTGCCTTACAACCTACATGCAATTCAGATAAACTACCTTAAAAATTATCTAGTTACCTCTAGAATACTGTATCAAATCCTTGAATACTGTTATGCTCTCTGAAACTACCCACAAAACTTAGTTCTTTGCTTGAAAGAAACTTGTAAGTAATTAAATAGTTACCTTGTAACCAAAATGCTTCAGAATGCCTTGCAGACTTAAACATAAAAAAGCATACACAGGAAATAAAGAGACAACAATAGAAAAGAGTAAAATTGCATCGTATTTTATTGATATGATCCTGCTTTGATACATGAAAATCTTTAAAGCTTGAAAACACAGACACCAATTCAAAAAGTATGATTTTGCAATATATTTTATCCTCCTTAAAATTACAACTTTTTGACTACTTATAGGTCTTTAACCATCTTGGAATCCTTTTCTTTAGGATGCAACAAGCTTCAGATGGTCTCAGAAACCTAACCCTAATACTACAAAAAAGACAAGAGAAAAATAAAGAAGAAGCGGTGGAAAGACAAAGTCAAGAGATGAAATATGATATTCTTTGTTTTTCACTCTTGCTGGCACCTTCATTCTGACAATATTTATGGTAGCTGGTAATATTTATGTCAAGCTTAGGTGACCATCTTTACATGCTCACCTATACTTTCTTTCAGTAATAACTGACTTCTTTATACTCAATAGTAAGGTGCCAAGTGTTCACCTTCATTCATCATCCAAGATTTCTTCCTCCACCACAGGCTTCTTTTTCTTGGGCCTAGTCATCAGTTCCCATGTTGTCACTTCATCATCTGTTGGCCACTTGAAGTCTTGAGTGCCCTATACTTGTGCCTTTTTCCTCTCCCATCTAACATCAGTGATGTTCTTAACATCCAATAGAAACTTATTAATGTCAGTTTCAGCCCTGAATGCCTCATCTAACATCTTAATAAATCCTTCAATGTCCAAATCTGATCCCAAAATAAATGCCTCATTACTAGGCATTTTGCTGTCAAACTCATTCCTCTAGGCATCTAAAGCCTTTACCTGATCATCTTCTCCTCTTAGAGAGGGAACAAATCTATTAAAATCTGTAGAAAAGAGGCTCAATTTAACCTCTATTTGATTCAATTTTCCCTTGAAGAATGAGAGAGCAACATTAACCTTTTTGGTCTCATCTTCCACCTCCGTTACTATCTCTAGAAAATCTAATCTTAGGGTTTGCAAAGATGCAAGTTTTTCAAACAATTGCACCCTGGTAGACCATTTGGTAAAATAGGGGTTTAATATAGCAAGATACCCCATGACCTCAGCACACAAAGTTGGCAATTTATTATAGGCATTATGGACAACATCAATCTTATCCTTCAAGACTTCAATCCTATGTTGTAGAATTCCCCTTAATGCACTCAAGGCAATTTCATTCTTCTTTTCTCCTATATCATTCTTTTCAACCACTTCTCCTGATTTTTCCTTATCTTTAATTTGCAAAAGTTGTGGTTGTGCAGGCACATACACTATCTCAGGCTTCTCCTCTAATTCCTTCATTAACTTCTTAATCACCTGATCTTACTGGTGTATCTGGATATGGCACATTTCCCAGTCTTTGGCCAATGCACTTGTTTCTTCTATCAATGTGCTACACTTATCAGACAACTATTTAGTTTTGTCTTCATTTAAGTGTGCCCAATGTGTCATGATTTGGGAT
>MU226828.1:1373625-1393324 GCA_018584345.1 Thuja plicata | reverse complement strand
TCATTGTAATTTTTCTTGATATTATTGAACTCATTCAACAAAAAGCCTTTATTTGTTTTGTCTCCATACTGATCTTTAAACAATTCAATCAACTCATCCATAGAAACAACAGATCCATTAGCAAGGCTCCTAAACCATTCTCTTGCATCCTCAACTAATGACTGAACAAATAATTTCATTAGTACATCCTCATGGGTGATATTCAAGTCATCAACAAAATCAATGAATTTCCTTAAATGTGTTTCACAAGAAATAACATTATTACATGCAAACTTTGAGAGCTTTTCTCCTATATCACCCACATCTTTAGGAAAAGCATTAGGGTATCCAGGGATACCAACAAAATCAAATTGTTTGTACCTTTTAGTATGCAGTGGTTTCCTTTGAAATCTATCATCCTCTTTAGAAGTAGTAGCTTTTGTTTTAGAAGCTGTAATATTCTCTGGCCTAGTATGAGAATATTTTGAAGACTACAAAAAATCAATCTTTTTCTTCATTTCAATTATTGCAGCTTCCATTTGTGCCTTTTCTAACATTTTTTCCATGGTTTCTTTTTCAATTCTCAAATTTTCTAAGTCAATTTCTAACTTGGACATTTGTTCTATCAAAGGCTTCTGAAATTTAGGTTCTTGATCTCTATGTTCATTCATCTTTTGTTTACCCTTATTCATTTGAGTGAACGGTATTTCTTGGTCCTTCTGAGACCTCTCTGTATCCTTCATAGTTTGATGTTTTGAAGATCTTTTTCTATTGTTATCAAGATCCTTATGATCATTCTTTTTCTTTCTCATTTCTCTCTCCTTTTTCATTTGTTGAACTAGGGTGAGCTATTTCAAAATGAACTTCTCTTCATTTGCTAGCATATCAGAAGGAGCATCTTCTAAATCTAAACTAGGCACAGTGATCTCCTCTCTCTATTTTGAAGTAGAAGTGACTGTGGGTGTTTCTAATAATCTTTCATCAGCCTCTTCATATTATGAAGTATTTCCATCATGAGAACGCTAATTGGTATTCATATCTCTCCTAACATTAACCTCTTTACCTCTTAGAGGGGTTTCATCCATAATAACTTGATTTCTCTTTTTCCTCCAAGACACTCCCATTCTCGAGGATGATGGGAGTCCCTCATGTAATACCCTTTCAGGATCAGTTCTCACCCTTGACCTAGTATTCATTCTAAAAGAAATTTATTAACCTTGCACTAATCTCAGAGATTTTCCTTTTAGAGTCGCCACCCAATAACTTGGGATGAATACTTATCAAAGGGTAATTTAAAAATAACCACAAGTATGATTTGTAAACAAGTTAAAAGTTTAAGTGCCAAAGATTTCTAACTTGGACTAAAGATATTATGAAAATTCTTAACCAGAATTTAAAATCTCTATCCCCAGTAGAGTCACCAATTTGTTAGGGATTTTTCTTGTATGAATCCCAGTGCTTGAAATGACTACTTGAACACTATGCCTTCTAATTTTGATTTAGATACAAGGAAAGCCTAATTGCTAATGATTGGATAAGATCCTTCTTCATTTTTGAGCTCCACAAATACTCAGGCAGGTTTTACCTCTTTATGATTACTGATTACATAGTATATATTAATGTGGACACTGATTTGCTATTAGGAGTTATTGAGCTAACTTATGAAACATTCTGCATATGACTAGACATATCCAAATGCAAAACTTAACCATACAAACCATGGTTGCAAATATAGCATAAACCAGTGATACAAGGACTTTCATCCTTCTTCCTTTTGATTTTAGGATGGATAACCTAATGATTCACTCTTCAAGGAATCACTAAAATGGACACTACCCTGCTGATATGAGTCCTTAATGAGTTCAACTTGTTTGTTTTTAGTAACAGAAGTATTTTGATTGAAATAATTTTGAATAGTTTTGAAAACTTGGATGATGATAGATTATCATATCAAAACCTAGATCAGTGCCTATCCTTTGGGTTACAGAGTCAATAAGCTAAAGTCTCAAAGAAATAAAATACTGTAAGCTACCTTACAACCTAAATGCAATTCAGATAAATTGTGTTACAAGTTATCTAGTTACCTCTAGAATACTGTATCAAATCCTTGAATACTATTATGCTCCCTGAAACTACCCACAAAACTTAGTTCTTTGCTTGAAAGAAACTTGTAAGTAATTAAATAGTTACCCTGTAACCAAAATGCTTCAGAATTCCTTGCAGACTTAAACATAAAAAAACATACATAGGAAATAAAGAGAAAACAATAGAAAAGAGTAAAATTGCACCGTATTTTATTGATATGATCCTTCTTTCGTACATGAAAAGCTTTGAAGCTTGAAAACACAGACACCAATTCAGAAAGTCTGATTTTGTAATATATTTTATCCTCCTTCAAATTACAACTTTTTGACTAGTTATAGGTCTTTAACCATCTTGGAATCCTTTTCTTTAGGATGCAACAAACTTCGGATGGTCTCAGAAACCTAACTCTAATACTACTGAAAAGACAAGAAAAATAAAGAAGAAGCGGTGGAAAGACAAAGTCAAGAGATAAAATCTAATATTCTTTGTTCTTCACCCTTGCTGGCACCTTCATTCTGACAATATTTATGGTAGCTAGTAATATTTATGTCGAGCTTAGGTGACCATCTTTACATGCTCACCTATACTTTCTTTCAGTAATAACTGATTTCTTTATACTCAATAGTAAGGCGCCAAGTGTTCACCTTCATTTGTCATCCAAGATTTCTTCCTCCACCACAGGATTCTTTTTCTTGGTCCTAGTCATCAGTTCCCATACAAATTATTCATTTCCATGATCACAAAATTAAAATGCAATAGGAGATGCATGAGGATGGAGTAGTGTAAGAACCTGGGTTCTTTCTCCTTAGGATCTACCATTTTCTTCTTAGTTTCTATAAATCTCTCATACATCTTGTCAATGATGTGTTGTATATAGTCATAACTGGTGCTAGAATGCACCTCTTGTAAATCTAGCACCATCATCAATATCCTGGCATTAATCTTTTTCGCTTCCCCATCTATCCCTAGAACTCTACATAGGGCATAGGCGATGTACTTAATGTAAAATTGCAAGTCCTTAAAGTAATAAGGGCTTATCCCAGATGTAGGATCAAGATATTTTCTCACCTCCTTAAGCATGTGCTTCTACAACTGTCCCCTAGCAATACCAGGCTTCAAACTGTACCTCTGTTCTTTCTTAGTGATGTCAATCTTGGTAGACATAGTACTATATAAGCCAAAAGCTTGCATAAATGAATTTCTATTTAGGATGAGCAGGGCAGTGCCATCATTCCTCTTAATTGTCTTAGACAAGACATCATAATGACTGGAAAGGCCTACGAACAAATCTACATCTATGTAAACGTCAGGGACAATTAACCTAGCCAAACCACAGGTCCAAGGGTTTGAAATTGAGATAGGTTTATTAGAATTTTTATAAAAGTAGTTAAAAAGGGAAAAACCTATTGTTCCCAGAGTATCAACATCCCTAATGTTGCAGTAGTCATCAGTAAGCACATTAGCATTTGCCCTCTTGTTCTGAGTTGAACCCGGCAGCAATCTGAGGAATTCATCAGAGTAATTGTGCTTTCCCTTAGCCTCCTCATCCATCTCTTCACTTTTCCCACTGGTAGAAGCTACACTAACTTCTCTACTCATCTTTTCTGTGTTTCAATCCCCTTTTCTTACTGATATTGAAACAAATGTCCTCCCAAGACTCACTTTACTTCTTTGTGCACAATTCTCAGAAATTCAAAGCCTCTTTGATCAACTGGATACTCTGCAACTTCTGTAATTTATTCTCTCTTCTCAGAATACCTAGCACTTCTTCGCTCTAAAATTATGAAAGCAAGGTCAGTTAAAATGAACCCTCAATCAACTCTTTATGGTAATTGTTCCAAGTATACGACTCATCATTTGAAAAATCATCAATTCATGTCTTTAATTTAGCATGCTGTGGAATTAATTAAAAACCTATCCGTAGCTCATGAGTGTGACAGGAAATCAAACTCATATATGTGTAAAACCTTATAAAATTTGAAGGTGATGACATGTCTTAGTGTAATTGGCTCTCTGTCATATGTCTCAGGTACCCTTTTTTACACAGTAATCAATATCCAAGCTTATCATTGGACACTGAATGATTCATGTTGTCATGTCAGACACTACCGCCTTTTCTTATGATTTCATATTTAGCGACTACACGACTATGTATAATATCCTTTTCGCTGACCCAACTCGTTAACCTTTGATTCTTGTGGAGACTTAGTGACTATGTAACTTTCCCCGTCATGGTTAACTAAAGTTACTTTCTGGCGATCACGGAACACGAAGAAATCAAAGTCGCTGTATGTTAAAAATAACTCAGATCTTATTCAGAGACTCTGTGACTGACAATCATCTTTAGCTTTCACGGTTATCTCCTAGTCGCCGAGTGTTTACTTTCCTTTACGAGACCCCGCGACTACCCTTAGTCACTTTATCGCTGAACACCAATGTTAAGTGTTAAATCCTTTAGAGACAATGCGACAAGCCTTTTACCCTTTGGATCATCTGGCGACTATGCGACATACCCTTATCTCCAAGTCGCGAGTACCTTTTCCTTTGGACTCTTTCATTCAAAGACTTCACAACCACCGTTGGATCATTTAATCATTGCATCTAATGACTTTCACTGAATCACTAAGTAATCTATCATACCCTTAGATTTTCTGGAGACTACGCGACAACAAAGCTTTTTTACACAGTCTCTTAATCGCTGAATAATATTTTTGCATTGGGAGACTATGCGACAAGCTTATTAATCAACTCACCTTTGGACATGTGTCTCATTCATCACTTGTCTCTGCATCATTTTAATGGAAAGCTGACTTAGCATTTCAATCCAAAAACAACCCGACTGTGTTTCATCTAAAACTACATATGGTTAGTCGCGAAGTCTCAGCAACTTTCACTTAACCGCCACTCTTTCTGGAGACTACGCGACCTGAACTCTATACTATTTACTTAACTACAGACCAATCTAGCGATCACGTGACATAAAGAAATCGCCAAGTCTCGTGATGAACCACTAACTGCTGATCTTTTCTCGCAACATCGCGACTTATCTGTGGGCCCTTTCTCAAACTATTGACCTGTTTGCTTATCCAGCGACTACATGACATGAAGAGATCCGCCAAGTCTCTTAAAGATAAAGAAATATTCTAATTCTATGAGAGACATCCTGACACAAGATAATAGCCAAGTCTTGAGGAAAAAAAGGAATATGCCATTTGGATTACGCGACTAGGCGACCAAGCTTTTAAACACATGAATTAAGTGAATCTCAAAAAGAAACAACAAAATAGAAGTGTGATAAATGTATAAGGGTTTTTCACATTTTGGCCTACTAAAGAAAACCTAGGGTTTTGAGGTTTTGCATTTTCTCAGAGATTTTGACTTGAGAACCCTAAGATTTCAACAGAGAAAAATACAAGGAACTGAGAGATTTTTGGCTCTAGGGGAAAATAAATATGAGGAACACAAAAATTTTGGCGAACAGACCAGAACTGGGAATACAACCAACAGTATTGCTCCCAGATCTTTACTAGATCAACAATCTCTTGAATCAAGTGAACATCTTTGTTATCTTATGGGAGGGAGACTTAGAGAAATATGAAGAATGGAAGATCGGGTTGGACAAAGTCTTCAACTCTGGGGAAGAGGCCATAACAAAAATAAGAATTTTGGGGAGGATTCATTTAAGTCCCTCTGGGCTTAGTACTCCAGACTTGGCCTCAAGATCGAGGTATGCAAACAACTGGTTAGGGCCCTAAGAGAGAAAGTAACTATGGTCTGGTACCCTTTGGGCCTATTTAAAGCATTCGTTGTAAGGGTGTCACAAGTTGACCCCTTCACCATCAGAATGTGTGCCCCAGAGGACTATGTCCTTAGTAAGTATGATGAGCTAATGGAGTCCCTATATCAGTCGGCTAGGGACTTCGACGAAGGAAAGCTATCAATAATATCTAAGATGATGCTTTGGGCTCATGATGCCATAAAAATAGTAGATGAATTCTGGAATGGGGCCAGAGAAGTTGAGGAGAAGTTTGAAGCTGTCCGCGACTGGTGGAATAGCATTAAGGACATAGACGAGGATGACATTAGTCATGTTTTGGAGGCATTTAAGAACAATAAAGGGTAATAAAATTCTCCAGATTTTGGGGATTATCACTAGCAGGGTGTATTCTTTTACATTCATTATTTTTGAGAGTAAGCTCCCAGATCCAAAAGTTTTGTATTCATTTGATGACCCTTGTCCAGGTTCCCTAAAGTTGACCAGTTGTTATCAGGCAGTTAACAGTGTGTGAAAAAGTAGGTGACTCCAGCAAGGCATGTCAGCTCGAGGGATGGTCCTAATAGATGGTCTTCCCAAGGTTCCACTCCAACATTAAACACCTGGCACATCGAAGACAGCGAGCCACTTTTACATTGATGAGGCATGTAGCCTCGAGCTCTGGAGAGAACAAATTTCTTCTTTTCTCCCTCTAGCACTCTTCTCGATGCTGATTCTTCTATACCTCTCTTCTTGTCTTATTCTTCTGACATGTCAGACCTCTTGTCTTCTCAAGGTTGTTGTAACATGGTGTAGGTAGTACCGGCCACCGGATATTGTATTTTATTGTTGAGTGTAAAGTTAGATTAGGTTGACTTTAGGGCAAGTATGTATATAAATAACAAGTCCGACCTCATTCCAGGGGTTGTCAAAATTGATAATTTTTCAGTCCATAGTAATATCATTTTAGCATTTCATTTCTTATAGTTGTAGAGCTCAATGCTCAGTAGTTCTTAGTAGATAGATTCTCTCTTGGATCTATTGATGTACACACTAGTGCTACTGGAAAACTTGTTAATGAAGAAAGAAGAGTTCTGGCAATGAAGTTGTTAGCATTCTAATCTCTGGATTAACGTTCTTTTGTGTTGTATGTTTCTGATGTCCCTTGCTCTAATGTTTAAGTAGACTAATGAACTCTTTCCCCCTTGTTATTGAATATGTATGAATTGATGGTTTTGCATGCAATATTTAGTGTAGTATGTTAGAGCATGGTTGATGTTTTGAATGTATTGGCATAACTATAAGTAGAATAAATAATCCTAACTCTGGCATATATTTTGAAGTTTATTTGGTTAACTAATGTGTCTTTGCAAGAAACCCTGACCTAACAAAATCCCTGGAGAAGACGAGCCAAGAAAACTAGCTATCCCCCCAAACAAAATAGTCACACACCCAACTTAGTTCCCGCACTATCGAGACCTAATTCTTAGGTGCTTGAAGGCTCAAAGAATTTATTCCTTGGAAAACCTTTACAGGCGAAGTTGGCCAGTACCCTGGTACTCGGTGACAACTTGCATCGGTAGGTAGACTGGTCACAAAGACTCGTCAATAGAAATGGCGCTAGAAGGAGGGCATGAGATCATCCCCTTCTGAAGATTTTGACTTTACACCGCCTGAGGGTTCCCCAAGCCATAGTTTTAGGAGTCAAAACTTTAGTGGGATTGGATCATTTTGACCTGCAATATTTGAAAGAGTCGTTAGATCAGACTCCAATCTTGAAAGGTTTGTTGAACTCGAGCCTCCTCCTCGAAAGAAGCAGACCCTGCAAACCAAGCAACCAACCAACATTGTCTAGGGATCTACCATATCTCAGAACACCCAAGTCTCTCAAACAATCTTGGGAACCAATGCTCCACCTAGTCAAAATCCAACACCCCTGATGGCTACATACTTTGGTAACACTGGGTCCCCTACGGGGCAGTTTCCTGGTGCTACCAACGATCTTCCTCCGCATCTAGAGAAGATCTGTCCTTGATATGAGAATTTAGGCTCACAAACCGCATAAGAGAATTTGTAGGCATATAAATATTTCATGAACCGACACCAGATCCAACATTAAGATGTTGTGACCCAGATGTTTCCTCTATCCTTGGGATAGAACAAGTTAAATTGGTACCTTAATTTTCCCACCAACTGCATCAATTATTGGCAGGACATGGAGGATGCCTTCCTGGTAGCCTTTCACGTACATGTGGACCTGACGTGGTACCATAGCTAGTTTATCTCTATCAGGAAGGAACTGAATGAACCCCTTGCAACATTCAACCATTGGTTCCAATGTGCCTTGAAGCGGTGTACAGGCCCCTTCATCCCACCCACTAATGTAACCATCCAGGCATACCTTAACGCAATGGACCCTTTTGTTTCCACTTTCTTATGGAGAACCACCGCCCCCAATGACCGGGATACTCTGGCGAAGGTTTACAACCTAGCCTTGGAGTTTTATTGTAGTTTGAACAAAGCTCCTGATGGGATTGGGTAGAGCACGCCTTTCAACATGATACCTGATGAAACTTCCTACGTTGGGGGATACAACCCCAATCGGGCAATGGGTGCCCCAGCGATGGCCATGAACCCACCACCATGGATAAACCAGCAGGCCTGATACGTATACCCATAGCAAACCTAGACAATACCAGGTCTAGAATTCATTCCCTGGAACCAGCCACAACAAATGCAATGACCATTGACACAACCCTCCATAGTACCTTTTTTCCAGTCGCCCATAGCTAGAGGATTACTTTCCTTGACTACAGGAGCTGCTGCCGCTTTCCATGAGAACCAACCATAACGACCATCACATTGTGATGCAAACACCCAGCTATCCACCAAGGTTGAATCCCTCTGATGATTGGTGTCCTCACTAACTATGGACATGGAAAAACTGAAGGTGGGGCCTTCTATGCCCTACAACCCCAATTCCCAGAGAGGGAATATCTTCTCCAGCCAATGAAATACCAATGTCGGAGGAAGGAACTATAACAATGGCCCCCAACCTAATAAAAAATAATGGAACAACAATGCAAACACTAGAGGTCCCTCTCCGAACCAAAACACCACTCAGGGTAGTGCTAGACCTACTCATTTCACATCGATCACGAAACTCCAACCCCTGACTAACTGGTGTAGATTGCATGAAACTGGCTCTCATGATCTCCTAGTTGGAAAAATAGAAACCCGTTGATCCTACTCCCCCAGAAACATCAGCGCAAGAGCCCACTCATGGTGCCTTCACCTGTGAGACCGTCTTCTTTGGGATAAATAAAGAAGACGAAGAAGAACCCAAATTATAGGGGTTCTTTGATGAATCTATCCTGACCTTTGAGGCCAATGCCTTCACCAATCCACAGACTCCCTACAACACTCAGAGTCAGGCTGGTAAAGGACCAGTCTACATGCCTACACCTCCCAAGGATACCCCTCCCCGGGACCATACAACTGATCACTGCTTCCCACTAAAAGGATCTAGCTCTAACCAAGCTAAGGATCTGGCCGAGGGAAGCCAACAATACCCCAGGAGAAGGTTTAACATCACAAAGGTGTTAGAAAAAACCACCACCTCCATGAACTTGATGGAGGTTTTGCTAAAATGTCCTGAGCAGAGGAAGTCTCTTCTAAAGCTCTTGGGAAACCCAGAAGCTCTTAGTCACCCACCCAAGACTATCACTTTTGACGATGTCAACATGGTTGTCTTCTGGGGAAACACTAAGGATCCTCCCTTCTTACTAGGTTTGAACATACAAGGGAAGAACCTACACAACTACTTGGTAGATTCTGGTGCTTCAGGCAACATCATGCCTCTATCCATATGCTAGAAGCTTGGACTCCATCCCACTCCATCCAAAGGCACAGTAGTCCAGCTGGAAAAAACTACTATAAAAATGGTAGGTGAGCTAAAGAACATCCAGATTCAGCTCATCCAAGACCCCCAGATATCAAGCATAATAGACATCCAAGTGGTCTACATCCCAGAGACCTACGAGATGTTGTTAAGTTAGAATTGGTGTAGGGGCCTTAATGGGTATTTCTCCACAAAATTTTCCCACTTGTGGCTCCCTTGGGAGGGGAAGTCTAACCGGATCCATGTAGAAAGTGAACCTAGGATAAAACAGGCCCTCACCGAAGTCAAGAGGGTAAACAAAGTTCTTTTCTCTGAGACTTCCCCTAGGGTGTACTGACCCCTCAAGATCCTCACATTTGATTCATCCCTGAGGAGGATCCCATAGTCTCTCAGAGAATCCAGGGCCTCGATGAAAAATTGAGGGGTGAGGATAACTCACAGGGTATCACAGTAACTCCTACCACACTCTTGTCTGACACTTGGTGCCAAGTGCATTATCAAAAAAATTATGAACTAGAGTGTGAGCCATGCATTTCCGCTGCTACCTGTCATATCAATGCCCTTTGGAAGAAGAAGCATGAGGCAAATTTACCTAGACCCAATAATCATTTCAGCGGTAATCCCATAGTGTTTCTTGTCCAGGCATCCCAACCACAGACTTCTCTAGAGGTAAAACTCACCCACGCACCATCAGAGATGGAGGAAACTGCTCCCAACCTTACCAAAAATAATCCAAATAACACTTCGCCTTCCCAGCCCGAGAAAACAAACAATGAATTGTGGACCTTGAAGTTTGATGGGTCTTGGTCTAAACAAGGCTATGGGGCTGGAGTGGAATTGATCAACCCACAGGGGAAATCCTTCCTCACCTCTTATAGGCTATAGTTTAACTACACGAACAATGTCACAAAGTACAAGGCCTTGGTCCTTGGGCTCCTATTTTCACTAAGGAAAGGAATCACCCGCATCTAGGCACTGGGTGATTCAGAGTTGATCGTTAAGCAGGTCTAGAGCCAATACACTTGTCATGATAAAAGGCTGGCCGCATACCGCAACTGGGCATGGAGCCTCATCAAATATTTTGATGCCTTTGGCATTGAAATCATTCCTTGGAAAAGAAACTATGTTCTGAACGCCCTTGCCGTATCCGCTAGCACCCTTGAGCCAATGGCTGGCTCCCAGCTTTGGAAGTTCTCTATTGAGATGGTCCCCACCCCGTCCATTCCAGACAATGTCACCCACTTTGAGGTCTTTGAGGATGATCAACATATTTTGGCCTTCATGTCCAATGTTGATGTTTTTGAGGACCAAATATTGGAATAAAGAGATCATGAAGATACTGGGTAGGGTGAAGAAGATGATGGGATCATAGACTTGCTAACCAACACCATCCCTAAGGGGATGGTAGCACTAGAACTTATCTTTGAATCAGACCCTCAGGGTCGGGAGAAGACATCATCCTCCTCTGAGGGAGGAAAATTTGAAAAAGTCAACATCAGCCAGGTTGGTGAAGAAACATTTGTGCATATTGGAACCTCTTGCTCCCCAGAGGAGAAGGAGAAGATTATCGTGGTTCTTTGAGAATACATTGATGTAATTGCATGGGGGTATAAGGATCTCAAAACCTATGACACATCCATCATGACCCATACCATCCCATTGAAACCCGATGCTAAGCCCTTTCCGCAAAAGAAAAGACTGGTAAACCCACTAATCGAGCCTTTAATCCATCAGAAGGTTCAGAAACTGCTATCAGCCAGGATTATCTTTCCAATCTGGCACACAACTTGGGTTGCCAACCTCATTCCTTTAATAAAGAAAAGTGGTGAGATTCACCTTTGCATGGATTTTTGCAATTTGAACAAGGCATCTAAGATGGATAATCACCCTCTCCCCTCATTGGATGAGTTATTGTAAATCATGAATGAATCTCAAATGATGTCCTTCTTGGATGGGTACTCTAGGTATAACCAGGTCATGGTTAAGTATGAAGATAGAGACAAAATGAGGTTCACCACCAAGTGGGGAATGTTTGCATACCGGAGGATGCCCTTTGGCCTGATCAATGCAGGGGCCACATTTCAAAAGGCTATGGACATTGCATTTGAGGGTCTAGTAAATTGGTGTATAATCATCTACATGGATGATTTGACCATCTTTTCTCAGGACAGGCATGATCATTCCACCCATGTCACCCAAATTTGTGAGAGATGTCGCCGGTATGGAATATCCCTCAACCCCAAGAAATGAATATTCAGGGTCACTGAAGGGAAGCAGCTTGGGCAGATCATCTCTGAGAAGGGTATATCCATTGACCTTGAGAGATTTGAAGTGCTACTAAATCTATAGATGCCTGACAGTAAGAAGGAAATGAGATCTTTCTTTGGAAAGATAAACTTTGTCTAGCAGTTCATCACTGGATTCGCCGAGATAGTGAAACCACTCAATGAGATGATGAAGAAAGATACAAAGATTAAGTGGAGTCCAGAAGCAAAGTGGGCATTCACCCAGATTAAGCAAATGATTGTGGAGGCACCAGTCTTGGCTAGTCCAGACTATTCCCTCCCATTCCCCATATACTCCTTTGCTTCACCGCATTCTGCCACGATAGTCTTGACCTAGAAAGTTGAAGGGGAAGAATGACCAGTAGATTTTATGAGCTCCCCTTTTAAGAATGCCAAAGTCCAGTATTCATCTTTGGAAAAGTAGGCCTTTGCTCTCATTCATGCCATGAAGAAATTTTGGCATTATATTCTCTGGAGCAAAGTGTACACTATCATCCTGGACCAGGCTGTTAAGTCTCTGAACCTACAAAGTGAATTGGGTGAACGACGGGGGAAATGGATGGCCATCCTCCAAAAGCATGATTTGGAAATGCAACCCATGAAGATAGTCCAAGGCCAGGGGCTATATAGAGAAAAGGTAGAAGGAAATCCAGACATTGAATGCCAAACTTATACAGTGGAGTCCATCACTCAATATCCATGGTATACCGAGCTGGTATACTTATTGTTGAACAAAAAATGCCTGGAGGGGCTACCCCCAAACAAATGTCACACCCTGTGGCTCAAAAGTGCACACTTCATGATAAAAAATGGAACACTTTTTCACAGGAACTATGAAGGGATATACCTTCGGTGCATAGATAGGAACCAAGCTACAAAAATGATTAAATAATTTCATGAGCAATTTGGAACTGGGTATGACTCAGTTGATGCCACTACCCATCAGATCCTCTAGGTCAGATACTATTGGCCCTGCATCTTTAAGGATGTCTATACTCATGTTAGGAAATTACATACCTGCCAAAGAATGACACATAGTGAGTAGAACCCGACCATGGCTTTGCAACTGGTCTTCGAAGCTAGACCCTTCACCTAATGGGCATTTGACTTCATCGGGGAAATCAACCCCAACTCATCTGTCAACCACTGGTACATTTTGACTGCTACCGATTATTGCACCTAGTGGTCTGAGGCAATTCCTTGCAAAAACAACACGACAGATGTAGTTATTAAATTCTTGGAAGAAAACATAGTCACCCACTTTGGCATGCCATTTGATATAGTGCGTGACAATGGTCTGACATTTTCTTCAATGCAATTACTCGAATGGACCTATGAAAGAAAGATCACCCTGAAGTTCTCCAGCAACTACTACCCCCAGGGTAATGGTGTGGCTGAATCTACCAATAAAAATTACTTGAGGTGATCAAACATCTGTTAGAACAAAACCCCTGGGAATGGCACCAAAAGCTTAGGTTTTCCCTTTGGGCAGATCGTATTAGAATAAAGGAAGCGCTGGGAACTTCCCCATTTTATCTGGTTTATTGCCAGAATCTAGTATTCCCCATCAAATTACAAATCCCTGTATTATAGTTTATGCAGGAATTCAACAACTGTGATAACATTGTGGAGGTTTGGCTTCTGAACCTAGTGCGAATGGAGGAACAAAGAGACACAACCCTTGAACATTTTGCGCATCACAAAGCAGTAGTAAAATGATGGTTTGACCGAAGAGCCCAGTATAAGGCCTTTCAGATTTCAGACTTGGTCCTCTTATGGGACAAAGCCCAGGAAAAGAAAGGAAAGCACACTAAGTTTCAACGGCTTTGGCTCAGACCATATCTGATAGCTGAGATCTGCAGGGAAAATACTTATCGCCTCAACACTATGACTGGAGAAGCCATCCCATTTTCTATCAATGGGAAGTTTCTCAAGCACTACTTTGAATGAGGTAGGTGATGAGTTTGTCCAAAATTGTATTATATGTAAAGTCCTTTCTTGTAAATATCTTTCCCAGTGCTCCATTTGGAGTGCCTTGTCCTTGTAAATAGTTTATCATTCATCCTTCAGGACCCCCTTTCCTTTTCATTTTTTCCTTTATTTTTTCTTTCTTTTGTTTCCTTTTATTTTTTGGGTTCCCGTCACGTTGCCTTCTTCTTGTAGATAGGTATGCTTCACATAATATCTAGTCTTTGGAATGGTACCTTATGCATTTCGGTGAATTTGGAATCCATTTTTAGCATGGTGGAATTTTTCCACGCTCCAGAGTCATTTTGTAAGCATGGTAAAAGGTTATGAGTAATCTTCATCAGATTCAAATCTTGACAGTCCGGACATCGGTTAACACAAAATCTAAGAAGCAAGTAATCAGACACCTTGACAGGAAAATCAGTTGCACTGGTTGTTGACCAATTCTAAAAATATGAAAATATCCCAGGTCCAAAACATTCTCCCTAGTCAATAATTTAAAAGTGGATGGCAGGGTGAAAGAAGTTCCGCTGTTAAAATTAGCTAAGCTTAAGGTTCACAGTGAAAGAAGTACAACCTTCCCATCTAGAAAAGAAAAGGAAAATAAAAGAACTGAAGAATAGAGAACTATGGTATCCAGGGGAAATGCACAGGATATGATGAATTTGGTTTGATGTATTCAGTGCCTCCTCTTCGACTCTACCAGAGGTCATCAGCTTAGTTTTCTTTCAAAGCACACACTTCACAACTGATGAAAGATCAAAAGATTGAGTCATTGATGAGTCTGATTTTCTCAGACGCCTCGTGCTTTGCAAGTAGAATGCTTTAGGTAAATATTAATTCTAGTTTTTCTAACCCAGGATTCTAAAGTTCTCGAATGCACTAAGGCATTCATCCTAGATAGTTTCCATTTGTTATGCCCTGCATACCTGTCCCTACATTTTGTAGGCAAAATGTTGGGTCCCCCTTTTCACTTTTGCTTTTTTCCTTATTTTCTTTGTTTCCTTGTTTCCCTTTGGGATTTGCTCATGTGAGGGTTGTTTTTCTTTTTCTTTTGTCTTCTTTTGTCGTTGAGACCTGGTCCCGGAGTTTGTTCATCCTTTTTGAGTCATCTGGATCCCAGAATCTAGGACTCTATGCCATCATGTCTTCTTTTGTTGGAAGGTGTGGATGTATGGAACCCCTGACCTAGAGTCTGGAGGTTTGCCTTTTCCAGAGTTTGCAGAAGGAATGCAACATGTTTTACCCTAGGGGTATAAATTGGTTTTACCTATCACTTTCACATTTACCATGATCAAAACACTTAGAGCAATTACCAGAGGGATTAAGGCGATTTAGAATGATTAAGTGCAAATTGCTTTTGGTAATTAATGACATTCAAATAACAGTAAGCAATGGTTCTTTTGCAATCAGTTTCAGGTGAACCATTTGCAGAGCGCTTCCCATGCTCACCTTCCCACCTTCCCCGTGTTTCCAGGTAGGCCTTTCAACTCTCTTCCCTCTATTTTATTTTTTTTGGTTTTTCTTGCTTTCTGTTTGGTTTTTGCATCCTATCTCTGGTTTTTCCCTTTTTTACCTCCCATTGGTGGGATGGCTCTGCCAGAGAGTTGTCCGCCCTCTATGCGGTTGTAGTTTAATGTAGCATTTGTATACTCTGTATGACATTGTAAATATTCTGTACATTGTGTAGCTTTCTGTAATCTCCTATAAATATGCTTATTTTTAGTTGGCCTACGAGTTGTGCTTCAACCCTCGTAGCACTTCAGCCCTCTATATATTTGATGTATATTCCATGAATATCCTTCCTTTTGTGGCAGCTCATCGTACTCCCTCACGACCAGACCAAATTGTCGAGCTTGTCAGAGAGGTATTCACCACGGTTCAAACTCAGCACCTCACCTATTCAAGCCATGATGATTTTCTCTCTCCACTATCATGTCATCTTAATGGCGAGATTAATTTCCCATGAAAAAGAATTCAAATCCCATCCCATCTGGCATTTAATCCCCCCATGTCAGCCCACTTGTTGCCATTAAGAGCCTTTACACCGCCTGTCGAGTGGCCACATGATGACCCATGTTAGCCAAGTACGGCTCACTACCGATCACATCGACAGTGGCTAGTTTTTTTAGACTTTGGGTGCTTGGAAGCCCCTGGGTATTCATTCCATCTTGTCACCTAAACCAATGCCCCAGAGCCCTTGGGTGTTGATCATAATCCAATCCTTGTTAACTCTAATATTCTAGGATTTTGATGCATGCTAACACTTTTGGACAGGTGTGAAATGGTGGTGAATTCCCTGGAGTCCCTAAAATATTATTTTTATCATATTATGTATTAATAGTTCTCTGGTCTTGAAGGTTGTAGATAGTTCGATCAAAATGTCTAAAGTGATCACTCCTCCTGATAGCCCAGAGCTTCCAACTACCTCCACTCGTGCGGCTACAAAGACTAAGGCCGAAAAGATGCATGCCAAACTCTTGCTAACCTCCAAATACCTGAGGGAGGGTGTTCTTGTGGGGTCCAAGGTGGACTCCAAGTTACAGGAAATAACAGACACAAATCCCAGACTATGGACTGAAATGCAGGGCTTGGTCCAAGCCATTTACTAATAGAAGACCACCGGAGATGATATGGCCAAACACATGGCCACCTTTGGGATTATCAAAGCTACAAGATTTCCCTACTCGGTGCAAGAATCATAGCTAATACTCCAACTGGAAATGCTCTACAACGCCCCCACTCGGGTTGTCTTTCTCGCCGATCCTCAGCCACTACACTATCCAACGCCCATCATTAATATTGGCGTGGATACTTTTGCTTCAGGGCTGGGGATCCCCCAATTCAAGGGAGCCATTACTCTCTCCCAGTTCACGTACATCATTAAAGGAGTTCAGGGAAGCTTCCCTTCTCTCACGAAAACATCTCAACATTCACTGGCTAAAGTCTTAGAGAAGGGACTATAAAAAGATGAAGCTTGAGATTCCCCGTGGGGATTTAAAAGAATGTATCCAGGCATGGATTATATTTCTATGTAGGCTCTTTGGAGAGCCCCATGCCCAATAATTTTTAGTGTGGATGTAATACTTTCTCTACTACATCACCACCTGTAGTTAGACCTTCAACTGGGCGGCTATCATCGCCAACCATGTAGACGCACAACTAAAAAGCATCCTCTAGAATTCAAAGTTCTACATGACATCTTATGTACTATGGGCACTAGCCCAACAAATACCTTCTTTTTAGGGTTTGCAGACAGTGCGCGTTCTCAAGAACAAACTTGGCCAGTTGGTGCCATAGGATCATTATCTTGAGATTCAGTGGGAACTTAGCTTCCCAAATTTTTGTAGGGTAAATGATGCATTCATTTACCAGAACATTTTGACACTTACTCGGGACACTGGGTACCAGTTGTCGCAAGAGGTGATGAACTTGGTAAGCACTTACGACAATTACTTCATTCAATTCTAGCAATATACATACATTTTGGTGACCGGCTTCTTTGGGAAACCCTATCTACTCCCTCGATATTGCGGGGATATAATCATTCTTTTGGAGTACTGCAAAATAGTTCTGGAGCTGCATGCCATCTTCACATTGAAGAAGGTTACCAACGTCCCATTCCCAATCTCTTATGGGAACTATTATTGTATCCTTACCACAGCAAAGGAAGCCAACAATGAACTAAAGAGTCAGGGACTGACAAAATTCCACCATACGAGAAGCAATTTTGATCCGCTGGGTAAGATAGCAATGACACTTCCCCAGGCGTCCTCACCACATATAAATAATATTGAAGATTTCTGGGAAGATTTCCAGGATATTTTTGATCTTTGGTCCTGCTAGCATTTACGGATGTCCAAAGGCTTGATGAAATCTCTTGACCTTCGGGATTTCTCAAAGGGTTTTTCAGACGACAAACCTTTGGAGGACCAATTATACAAAGAATAGGGGATGGATAAGTTAGATCTCCCTCTGGTGGATTGGGGCACCCCAGAGGACTTAACAATTGAGGGGGTATGCCGCCCCATTATAGATAACAGTCAAAAATATTTTGAGCGGGTGTGTCCAAAGAGAACCCAAAAAGGGCCAATTATTCAGAGGTCTGCTTCAACCTTCAGAGCCGCAGGACCCAACAAAAGCAAGGGGAAGGAGAAAGAAGGTACCCCAACCCAAGTGCCTTCCAAGGGTCTACTCCTCATGATGGCATAGATACAAGAAAAAATGGAGGCATTGAGGCTGACGAGCCAGAAGATAAGTGTACAACTTTCCCACGGCCTCCTCGCAACTCCAGTAGCATCTGCTCGTCTAACGGGATCCCCATCATTGGAAACATTAATGAGAAGGTAGACGTTTGTTGAGGTAGAGTCTAAAAATATTCTAGATGCTGGGGCCCCACTACAAAGAAAGAATAAGCAGAAGGTAAACCCTACCTGAAGCACAGACGCGGGCCCCGGTATGCCTAATGTTCCCACAGTAGACGTCAGTTCAGATTCCCCCAAACTGAATGATATTTTAGATACCTCTCCCCACATGATGACTTTGATGATATCTTTGGTATAGATGAGCTTATGAACCTACATGGGGATATAGATCACGTGGTGGAAGAAATCACCACCTAGGAAAAGGAAGAGATCCTCGCTGAAAAGGAAGTCTCGGAGAAAGAAGCTGCCATAGAGAAGGAAGACCGGGAAGAAGCACAAAAGGAGCCCGAGTGGGAGGAAACACTGGTCTAGGATATCGAGAAGGAACCAAGGCAAATAATAGATGAGGAGCCAATGACTAGGGAAACCGAACCCACATGATCAACTGTACCCCCAATCATCACGCTCTAGACGCCTTCAGTTACTCCAAGTGACCAAGTGCCCTGGAGTACATTCGATGAGGTGATCATAACAACCCAAATGTTGAACCTATGCTAGATGCCTCCACCACCTCTAGAAGATGTTCCAATGGAGGAAGATATCCTCGAGAAGGATGCTGAAGAAGAAGAACAACAACAGTAGGATGAGGGGATAATACCCAACGATATGAATGTTGATTCACCCGATGCTGATAAGGATGGGGAAATCTGTTGAGATTGCTGAAACGCAATGCAACCAAGATCACCTGCATGCAAAGACTATTACAAAGACAGAATGAAACAGACAGAAGAGAGAAGGATCAGAAGCTATGGCGGCCGATAGGCCAGAGAATGCAAATGCATGTTGACAGAAATGATTTCTATATTATCAACAATGAAAATGATTTACAACTCCTTATGAAATACAAAGAGGACAATCCTTATAAAGGATGTCGAAACCCTAAAAGGGCAACTAACTCAGAAATAGAAACTACCTAAGATTAGCTTAAGCAAACTAGAGTGAATAGGGAAGTTACTAATTAGATCATACTGATTTAAATTAGTAACCTCGAAATAATATTACTCTAACACCCCCCCTTAAGATAAGCTTAGGGAGAAGCCAAACCTAGGAAACGACTGCAGAAAGCAGGAAAGATGGGTCCCGGCAACAAGGCCTGATCAGGTACCCAAAGCATAAAGCAAAGAGATGTCCCAGAGAGAGGAACAAGAAGAGAGAAAGAAGCATCTCTGAAGCATTTCTGAAAACTCTGTCAGAAGATACTGTTGGAACCCCCACTGAAGTGCATGATCAGGTAGAGAAGACATGTGTCTGAAGAGCTGATCAATCGAAGAGGTGACCTCCAAAAGTAGGAATGAATGAGTGT
>MU226828.1:1362001-1372489 GCA_018584345.1 Thuja plicata | reverse complement strand
CAGATGGGCGGCGGGCCGCAGAGCAGCGGCGGGAGGCGGGCCACCGCGGAGGAGGGCGGAGGAGCCACGGTATAAATGGCGGCGCGGGCCGCGGCAGGAGATAGGCGGGCCGGCCACCGGCCGGCGGTGGCGCGGCGGCGGAGAAAGGGCTGCGCCATTTTGAATGTATGGGCAGCGAAATATTAAACCCAAAAAACTATTAAAAACAATAGTTTTTTTGATTTTTTTTTTGATTTTCCTCATCCGTACGGCCCTCGGAAGGGCGAAATTTTTTTCCAGAGCCCCGGTGACCAAAATGGTCGAACTTTTATGTGATTTTGACTCTCCCGAGCCTTCTGGACGCAATGGTGGAGTCCTTTTCAGCTCAAACAGCTCTGAAAAAGAGAGACCCCCCCAGAACCAGAGACAAAAGCCGGAAAAGCCAGAGAAAGAACCAAACCCTCGAACGCTTCACAAGAACTCGAACAACCGGCAGCAAGATGGCTCTGATACCATGTTGAGATTGCTGAAACGTAATGCAACCAAGATCACCTGCATGCAAAGACTATTACAAAGACAGAATGAAAAAGACAGAAGAGAGAAGGATCAGAAGCTATGGCGACCGATAGGCCAGAGAATGCAAATGCATGTTGACAGAAATGATTTCTATATTATCAACAATGAAAATGATTTACAACTCCTTATGAAATACAAAGAGGACAATCCTTATAAAGGATGTCAAAACCCTAAAAGGGCAACTAACTCAGAAATAGAAACTACCTAAGATTAGCTTAAGCAAACTAGAGTGAATAGGGAAGTTACTAATTAGATCATACTGATTTAAATTAGTAACCTCGAAATACTATTACTCGAACAAAATCCCCGATGATATATATGATGTTGATACCAGCGGAGAAGAAATCCTAGACATCACAAAAGAGCACGCTAGTAGGGCAGAAAAAACTGAGGCCCCTGGAGAGAAAGAAAAGGAACAGGAACAGGAGGAGGAAAAGGAGAAAGAGCTCTATGACATTTTAGATACTGGGAATGCACCGTCAGACTTTGGAGGGAGTCGCAACACCCAGGCCTTGGTTGAAAAACTTCCCTAGCTGCCACAATGGCTGGTGGAATCTAGAAAGAGGAAGGCCCCGATGGTAGTAACAGGTGTTTCACTCTCCCTGGTCAAAATGATGGCCCAAAACGTAGAGGCCAAAAATCCTAAAAAGGCCCAGATAGTCCAAACCCTTTGGACTGGTCCATAATGAAGTATAGTTGCAACAATCGCAACACCTCCCCCAGATACAGATGTGGTGGTGGTAAGAGCTGAAGATTATACAATCATAGAAGTGCCTCTAGGGAGGAGAGATAAGCAGGGAGAATTGGACTTTCTATGAGAGGAAACCTGGGCAATAGAAGCCCAGTATAATAAATAGGCTCAGAAGTTGAAGGAGGAAAGTGAAAACAACGGGAATCTCCTTGAACTTCTGACAGAACTTATACAACCCCTTGTTGAGATCCATCCGGAAGCTTCCACCTCTGGACTACCACTTGCATAGGGTGATGTGGATACTCTAAGGGCCATGAAGAAGAAGGCCTAGGCTGTGGATGGGTGGATCACCAAGAAGATAATGAATGTAAGGCAATTTCTTGTGGTATCGCTCCCAGATCTTTACCATATCAACAATCTCTTGAATCAGGTGAACGTCTTCAATGTCTTATGGGAGGGAGACTTAGAGAAATATGAAGGATGGATGACCGGGTTGGATGAAGTCTTCAACTCTGGGGAAGAGGCCATCATAGAAATGATAATTTTGTGGGAGGAATCATTTAAGTCCCTCCAGACCCAATACTCTAGAATTGGCTTCAAGATCGAGGTATGCAAACAACTAGTTAAGGCCCTAAGAGAGAAAGTAACTATGATCTAGTACCCAATTTGGGCCTATTTAAAGCATTCATTGTAAGGGTGTTACAAGTCAACCCCTTCACCATCAAAATGTGTGCCCCAGAGGACTATGTCCTCAGTAAGTATGATGAGCTAATGGAGTATCTATATCAGTCGACTAGGGATTTTGACAGAGGAATGCTATCAAGAATATATAAGATGATGTTCCAGGCTCATGATGCTGTAAAATAGTAGATGAATTATGGAATGGGGCCGGAGAAGTTGTGGAGAAGTTTGAAGCTGTCTGTGACCAGTGGAATAGCATTAAGGACATAGATGAGGATGTCATCAACCAAGTTTTGGAGGCATTTAAGAATAGTAAAGGGCAATAAAATTATTCATATTCTGGGGATTATCACCAATAGGGTGTATTATTGTACATTCATTATTTTTAAGCGTAAGTTCCCAGATCCCATAGTCCCGTATCCAACACTTTTTTATTCGTTTGGTGACCCGCATCAAGGTTCCCTAGAGCCGAGCAATCGTTATCAGGCAGTTAACAGGGTGTCATAAAGTAGGTGACTCTAGCAAGGCACATCAGCTTGAGGGATGGTCTTGACATATGGTCTTCCCAAGGCACCGTTCCAACATTAAACACCCGTTGCATCAAAGATATTGAGGCACTTTTACATTGATGAGGCATGTAGCCTCAAGTTTCGGAGAGATTGGATTTCTTCTTTTCTCCCTCCAGCACTCTTCTCGATGCTGATTCTTCCATACCTCTCTTCTTGTCTTATTCTTCTGACATGTCAGACCTCTGTTCTTCTCGAGGTTGTTGTAACATGGTGCAGGTAGTACTGACCATCAGATATCATATTTTATTGTTGAGTGTAAAGTTAGATTAGGTTAACTTTAGGGAAAGTATGTATATAAATAACAAGTCTGACCTCATTCTAGGGGTCAGAAAAATTGATGATTTTGCTATCCATAGTAATATCATTTCAACCTTTTCATTTATTGTAGTTGTAGAGCTCAATGACCAGTAGTTCTTTGTAGATAGATGCTCTCTTGGAGCTGTTGATGTACACACCAGTGCTACTGGAAAACTTGTTAATGAAGAAAGAAGAGTTCTGGCAATGAAGTTGTTAGCGTTCTGATCTTTGGATTAACGTTCTTTTATGTTGTATGTTTCTGATGTCCCTTTCTCTAATATTTTAAGTAGATTAAAAACCTCTTTCCCCCTCTCTATTGAATATGTATGAACTGATGGTTCTGCATGCATTCAGTATTTAGTGTAGTATGTTAGAGCATGGTTGATGTTTTGAATGTATTGGCATAACTATAAGTAGAATAAATACTCCCAACTCTGGAATATCTTTTGAAGTTTATTTGGTTGACTAATGTGTGCCTGCAGGAAACCTTGACCTAACAAAATATTCAGAGAAGATGAGCCAAGAAAACTAGCTACCCCCCTGAACAAAATAGTCACACACCCAACTTAGCTCCCACAATGTCCAGACCTGACTCTTAGGTGCTTGAAGGCCCAGAGAATTTACTCCCCGGACAACCTTTACAGGCAAAGTTGGTCGATACCCTGGTACCCAGTGACAACTTGCATATGTTGGTGGACCGGTCACAAAGACCTGTCAACAAAACCTCAAAACTCTTTGGAACCTTGTCATCTTCCACTAGACATGCCTCTGCCCCTACTTCCAAAATCTATTTTTCCTCCCCCTCTACCACCTTGATCTTGTTTTGTCTTGAGTTTCTCCTTAACTTTCAATGCTAATTGATAACATTTCTGTACTGTGGTAGGGCTACTCAAATTGAGTTCATCTTGTATTGTAACTCTCAACCCTTATATGTATCTTGCAAGTTTTACACATTCAACCTCTGCCAACTTGGATTTCATGACAAGCCTATGAAATTCTTTAGTGTAACTTGAGACATCTAAATATTTCTGCCTCAAACTCATCCTCCTCTTATGAATTTGAATGTCATAACCTTCAGGGATGTATGCCTCTCTGAGAAAGGCTACCATCCTCTTCCAAGTATTTATTTTCTTCTTACCATCCTTCACCCTTTTATATTGAGTGAAATTACACCATGTGAGTGTAGATACCTTCAAATTTGACTTTGCAATCTTCACCCTTTGATTCTCGAGGATATCTTCACAGTCAAAGAAAATTGTGAGAGGATCGACCCAATCCATCATTGCATCAGGGTCCATCTTCCCACTATACATGGGCAGATCTAGTTTGACATCCATTGTTATTCTTTCCATGGACTTCAAGGTCTTTAAGAGTAGCCTCTGATCTATAGGAACCTCTTCCTCTTCCTTCTCAAGGGGTTCTTCTTCACTCCCTTCCTCAACTTCATCATATTTTCCACCACCCTCCCTATCAACCTTCCCTTTGAGTCTCTCCACTTCTCTTCTCAAATATTTGTTCTATACCATTTTTTTCTCTCACAATCCTTTCAAGATCTACATTTGTGATCCTTGATGGGATCTTAGAGTCTCCTTCATTTGAAAAATTGGTTCTCAATCCTTCTCCTAAGGATCTTTCTTTCTCTGATACCACTTGATGTAGAGCTCTGGACCTCTAACAACTTGAATCAAATTACAATTCTTTGCTTGATCCAGTCAAGCCCTCCTACCCCTTTCACTTGGAGTATCTAATACCATATCCCTACACCTTTAAGTGTCTCCTTCCTTTTTCACCAACTCATCGAATCATATACCCCATAACCCCTTACTGATTTTCTCTTTATTTCATACATCTCCTTGTGGTGATGCACTCTTATTCACCTAGTGTCCCTAATACACCTTCCTTGTTAAATGTCACTCCAATATATTTCCAAGCCTTTGAGTATGTCACACATGCCAAAAACACACCTTTTAAACCCCTCAAATAAACCAAACCACTCCATCCAACACTCAAACTGTCTTATTTTGCATTGTCTCCTACTAGCCCTTCCTTAACACCTTTTTGGATTTTGTGTCCAAAAATTCCAAAGGACCTATCAAAGTAATATTATATCCTTACTTTAATTTTTGGGGAAGAAATTTTCCCAAGAGGATAGGTCTTGGATCCTCAAACAACTCCACTGACTTGGAAATCCTCTCCTATGCCTTAGAGGCCTAATTGAAGGCCTCAAAGAAGGAAGTGTGTTATAAACATGGATTTTTGTCAAACCAATCATGTGGAAATCTAGGGTAACTTGAAATAATTCTTCTCCTCCAATATTAGGCTTTGATTCGAGGCCAATCAAAGGTTATGGGGTCTGCTATCTCCAATTCAATTTGCTCTGCCAGTCACATTGAGATGTCCGGCTAGGGTTTTAGATATTTCTCTTCAAAATTGAAACTAAATGATCTAAGACCAAATGAAAATTAAATTAAACTCCCATACATATCTTTTAAACCTGGTTTGGAAGATTTCCAATGGTTACATTGGGAGATATGAGGATTTGATGTTGAAAAACCTACTTTTCTTTAAAACAATGACTGGAAATGACTGTGACACAATTTCTCCCTTATTTAAACACCTCAAAATCTCTTGTTTTTTGAAATTGAACCTATGGAATGTATACAAATTCCTATTAGTTTATATTTTTCATTTGAATCCGTATATGATCAAACACAACCAAACACCAGTCAATTACACAGCAAAAATGCAGTTTCTCATTCAAATTTTGCAATTCCTTCATACAAATCACTTCAAAAACCCTTGCAATGATTGTTTCCATAGTTTTATATGATTTACCATTAGTTAAAACTAACTTTGGGTGGTTATGAACGTTGGGTAACAACTTTTCAAAAAGTTGCAATCAACAACTTTTGTTGCAAACAATGTTGCTGACAACATTTGACAACTTTTGCAAAACTTGCAAAACTACTTCCTAGGAACTAAAATAGGTTTATTTCAAAAAGATATGATGATAATAAAATCAATTTAACCTATCCTAACATGAATCTACCCAACCCATTTCCAATTTACCATAGTTATCCATAGGATTTATAACTCATCCTAGGTCAGTAGGTCTTACAGATAGGACTTATTACAATGCTTAGGATCTCTTGACCCCCCTTGGAACTTGGCTAACCAAAAAACATCTAAAAACATTCATGGAGGTCCTCCTGAAACCTCACCATACTCTTTGTCTTTTTCTTTTTCAAGGGGTTCTCCTGCACTAGTTCTCTCATAGGATGTTGATAGGACAATGTTGTAGAACCAATGTCTGAGATGTGTACAAACTCAACAATCACAAAACTTAGTGTAGTTGTAGGAATGAATCAATAAAATAAATGGTTAGTATATGCTCAACAACTTGTTCAATATGTAATTTCTCACATAGTAAAAAACAATGGAAAACAAAGACAGTCAGATTTATCTATGGTCAAATTGGTTTTAAATGTAATGTTATAGGCCCATTACTTGGATGTTCGTCAGCTCACACAACCACTATTACACTACCAACACAATAGGCTCATTATTTTATGTCTGTTAGCTCACACACCCAACACAATACCATGGAACACATATGATGGTCCAATCTTGAGGGAAAATTATGCAACCCCTTGTACTATAACAAGATACTTGATTTAGAGATGAATCGGGTGGTTCTTTAATTAACTGGGTTGTAGTAAGGTCCATGTCATCTACCCAATCATTTTTTTATGTGTGTGAGACACTTAAGTTTCTAGTTGACCATGCTCGCTACTTAGGGATATTCATGCGATCCATACTATCATCAACACACCTTGCCTGAGCTTGGTTATATTGATATGATTCTAAGATTTATCCCATGTCTCATTTATATATTGGTCAGAAGGATTTACTAGTTTGAGATCATCCTCTGAGGAAGAAGCGCATTCCCCAAAAAGGCCTCTATAAAAGTAAAAAGGTTAATCAATTAAGAACCAAAGACTCAAAACACATGTTTAATTGATTAAGAACTAAAAAAGACAAATCTTTGCTAATCTAAATGATTCATACAAGCACACAGGTTCATTTTAATACATAAAATGTAACCACTTAAGTTACATTTTATGTATAAACTTTCAGGATGGTTGAGAGTGATTTCAGCTTCATAGGAGTTAAGATAAAGATTCTGTATTTTGAGGGATTTTAGGAAATTTTATACTTGGCCAAATTTCCGGAATCAACACATTATCTTCAACATGATTCTCAGTGGACTATCAATTTTAACCTTAAGCCCTTCACTTGTGCATGATCATTTCAGGTTTTTTTCTCATTGTATTATTTATGCTATGGTTAGTTTGGTAAGTGACATGTATATTTAACCATGTTAGGAGAGAGAGAGAGAGAGAGAGAGAGAGAGAGAGAGAGAGAGAGAGAGAGACCCCTTAGGACACCTTAGGACCTCTTACCATACATCTTAGGGTTTGTAAAGGGTCCTAATGGGTCATAAGGTGTTCTAGGACATGCTAATGTGTCATAGGAACCCTTAAGACTAGCAAAAAATCCATAGGACCCCTTACCATTCATTAGTGTATGGTAAGGGGTCGTAAGGGGTCTAAGGGGTCCTAGGACACATTAATGTGTCCTAGGACCCCTTAACAACTGTTACGACCCCTAATATATATAGAGAGGATTCTTCAAGAGCCCTAAGGAGTCATAAGGGGTCTTAGGAGACATTGTTATGTCTTAGGACCCTTTATGACCCATTAGGACACCTTAGGACCCCTTTTCATACATCTTATGGGTTGTAAAAGGTCATAAGGGGTCCTAAGGGGATCTACAACATGTTAAAATGTCCTAGGACCCCTTAAGACAACTTACAACCCCTTAGGACCCTTAACAACCCTTATTATCCAAAATATGTAGAGATGGGTCCTAGAGGGTCATAAGGGGTCCTAGGACACATTAACATTACTTAGGACCAATTATGACCCCTTAGGACCCCTTACCATACATCTTAGGGGTCCTAAAGAGTCGCAATGGTTCATAAAGAACCACTTATGACCCCTTAGGACACCTTAGGACCCCTTACCATACATTTTAGGTGTTGTAAAGGGTCGTAAGGGGTAATAAGGGGTTCTAGGACATGTTAATGTGTCATATGACCCCTTAAAACCACTTTTGAGCCCCTAGGACTCCTTACAATTCATTAGTGTATGGTAGGGGTTCTAAGGGGTTCTAAGGGGTCATAGGACACATTAAATGTGTCCTGGGAACCCTTAAAAATCCTTAAGACCCCTAAGATGTAGAGATGTGGTTCTTCAAGGGCCCTAAGGAGTCATAAGGGGTCTTAGGACCCCTTATGACCAATTAGGACACCTTAGGAACCCTTATCATACATTTTAGGGGTCTTTAAGGGTTCTAAGGGGTCATAAAGGGGTTTTAGGACACGTTAATATGTCCTAGGACCCATTAAGACCATTTACAACCGCTTAAGACCCCTTAATAACCTTTATGAGCCCTAGGCTGTAGAGAGAGGAGTCCTAGAGGGTCCTAAGAGGTCATAACGGGTTCAAGGACACATTAACATGTCCTAGGACCCCTTATGACCCCTTACCATACATCTTAGGGGTCCTAAAGGGTTGCAATGGGTTATAGCGGGTCCTATGATACATTAATGTGTCTTGGGACCCCTTAAGAACCCTTAAAAACTCTTACAACCCCTAAGATGTAGAGAGGGGTCTTCAATGATCCTAAGTTAATGTGTCCTGGGAAAACATATGACCCCTTAGGACACCTTAGGACCCCTTACCATACATCTTAGGTGTCTTAAAGGATCCTAAGGGGTCATAAGGGTTCTAGGACATGTTAATGTGTCATATGGCCCCTTAAGACCAATTATAAGCCCTTAGGACTCCTTACAATTCATTAGTGTATGGTAAGGGGTCCTAAGGGGTCCTAAGGGGTCATAGGGGTTATAAGGGGTCCTAAGACACAATAATGTGTCCTATGACCCCTTAACAACCCTTACAACCCCTAAGAGTTAGAGAGAGGGGTCTTCAAGGATTCTAAGGGGTCATAATGGGTTGTAGGACACATTAATGTGTCCTCTGACCCCTTATAAACCCTTAAGACCCCTTATCATATATTTTAGTGGGTCCTAAAGGACTGTAAGGGGTCATAAGGTATCCTACAACACACTAATGTTTCTTAGGACCCCTTAAGACCCCTTACGACCCCTTAACATTCATTAGTGTATGGTAAGGCATCTTAAGGGGTCTAAGGGGTCATGGGACACATTAATGTGTGGATTATGACTCCTTAAAGACCCTTAAGACCCATAAAATGTAGAGAGAGGGGTCTAAAAGGGTCATAAGGGGTCCTTGAACACATTAATGTGTCTTAGGACCCCTTATGACCCCTTATGACCCTTTATGACCCCTTTGGATACCTTACGACACCTTACCACACATCTTAGGGGTATTAAATGGTCATAAGGGGTTCTAGTGTGTCCTAGGACCCCTTAAGACCTCTTATGATACCTTACCATACATTAGTGTATGGTAAGGGGTCCTAGCAGGTGTTATGGCATTCTATGACATAGTAATGTGTCATAGGATATGATAACAACTCTTACAACACCTAAGATGTAGAGAGAGGGGTCTTAAAGGGTACTAAGGGGTCATAAGGGCTCCTATGACATATTAAAGTGTCCTAGGACCCCTAAACCTACATATTAGTGGTGCTAAAGAGTCCTAAGGGGTCATAATGGGTCCTAGTGTGTTCTAGGATATCTTATGACTCCTTAGGACCAATTACCATACATCTTAAGGGTCCTAAAAGGTCATAAGGGATAATAAGGGGTCCTATGACACATTAATGTGTCCTAAGACCCCTTACAATGCCTTGGGACACATCGTCATTCACTAGTGTATGGTAAGGAATGCTAAGGGGTTGTAAGGGGTCTAAGGGGTTAATGTGTCATAGGACACCTTAACAACCCTTAACATGTAGAGAGAGGAGTCTTTAAGGGTCCTAAATGATCATAAGGGGTCCTAGGACACTTAATGTGTCCTAGGACCCCTTTTGACCCTTATTACACCTTATGAACCCTTACCATACATCTTAGGTGTCTTAAAGGCTATTAATGGGTCATAAGGTGTTTTACGACACATTAATGTGTCCTAGGATCCCTTAAGGCTACTTAAAAACTCTTAGGACCCCTTACCATTCATTAATGTATGGTAAGGCATTGTAAGGGGTGTAAGGGGTATAAGGGCCCTAAACAACCCTTAACAACCCTTACAACCCCAAATATGTAGAGAGAGGGTTCTTCAAGGGCCCTAAATAGTCATAAGGGTTCCTAGGACACATTAATATGTCTTAGGAACCCTTATGACCTATTAGGGAACCTTATGACCCATTATAATACATCTTAGGGTTGTAAAGGGTCCTATGGGGTTCTAGGACACGTTAATATGTCCTGGGACTCATTAAGACCACTTACAATCCTTAGGAGCCCTTAAAAACCCTTATGACCCCTAAGATGTAGTGAGAGGGGTCCTGGAGGGTCCTAAGGGGTCATAAAGGGCCCTAGGACATAATAACATGCCCTAGGACCCCTTCAGATCCCTTAGGACCCTTTACTATATATATTAGGGGCCCTAAAGGGTCTCAATGGGTAATAAGGGGTCCTAGGAC
>MU226828.1:1340485-1361705 GCA_018584345.1 Thuja plicata | reverse complement strand
TTGTCAAGGGTCCTAAGGGGTCATAAGGGGTTGTAGGACACATTAATGTGTCCTAGGACCCTTTATGACCCCTTAGGACACCTTATCATACATATTAGGGGTCATAAAGGGTTGTAAGGGGTCATAAGGGATCCTAGAACACATTAATGTGTCTTAGGATCCCTTAAGACCACTTACAACCCCTTAACATTTTTTAGTGTATGGTAAGGGGTCTTAAGGGGTCTAAGGGGTCTTGTGACACATTAATATGTGGACTTTGACCCCTTAAAGACCCTTACAACCCCTTATGACACCTTACGACACTGTACCATACATATTAGGGGTATTAAAGGGTCCTAAGGGGTCATAAGAGGTTCTAGGACACATTAATGTGTCCTAAGACCCCTTATGACCCCTTACCATAAATTAGTGTATGGTTAGGGGTCGTAAGGGGTGTTAGGGAGTCCTAGAACCCTTTAGCACCCCTAATGTGTCCTATGACCCATTAACAACCCTTACAACACCTAAGATGTAGAGAGAGGAGTCTTAAAGGGTACTAAGGGGTCATAAGGGGTCCAATGGCATATTAAGGTGTCTTAGGACCCCTTACCCTACATATTAGGGGTGTTAAAGGGTTATAAGGGGTCATAAGGGGTCTTAGGATACATTTATGTGTTCTAGGACCCCTTATGACCCCTTAGGACCAATTACCATACATATTAAGGGTCATAAATGGTCGTAAGGGGTTTTATGACACATTAATGTGTCTTAAGACCCCTTACAACCCCTTATGACACATTACCCTTCACTAGTGTATGGTAAGGAATCCTAAGGGGTCTAAGGGGTCCCAAGACACATTAATGTGTCATAAGACACCTTAACAACCTTTATGGCCCTTAAGATGCAAAGATAAGGGTCCTAAAGGGTCATAAGGGGTCCTAGGACCCCTTTTGACCCTTAGGGCACCTTAGGACCCCTTACCTTGCATCTTATGGGTTGTAAAGGATCTTAAGGGGTCATAAGGGGTTCTAAGACACATTAATGTGTCATAGGATCCCTTAAGACCACTTGTGAACTCTTAGAACCCCTTACCATTCATTAGTGTATGGTAAGGGGTCCTAAGGGGCCGTAAGGGGTATAAGGGGTCATAAGGAACATTAATGTGTCTTAGGATCCCTTAACAAACCTTATTCCCCTAATATGTAGAGAGAGGTGTATTCAAGGGTCCTAAGGGGTGATAAGGGGTCCAAGGACACATTAATATCTCTTAAAATCCCTTATAACCTCTTAGGACACCTTACGACCCCTTATCATACATCTTAGGGATCTTAAAGGGTCTTAAAGGGTCATAAGGGGTTATAGGACACATTAATGTGTTCTATACTAGCTTAAGACCCCTTACAACCTCTTACCATACATTAGTGTATGGTAAGGGGTCCTAAGGGGTCTTAAGAGGTCTTAGGACACATTGATTTGTTATAGGTCATGTTAACAACCCTTATGACACCTAAGATGTAGAGAGAGGAGTTATAAAGGGTACTAAGGGGTTATTAGGGGTCCTATGACACATTAATATGTCCTAGGACCCCTTATAATCACTTATGATCCCTTATCCTATATTTTAGGCGTGCTAAAGGGTCTTAAGGGGTCATAAGGGGTTCTACGACAAATAAATGTGTCGTAGGACCCCTTAAGACCCCTTACCATGTATTAGTGTATGGTAAGGGGTCCAATGGGGTCTTAAAGGTTCCTACAACATAGTAATGTGTCCTAGGACCCCTTAAGAACACCAAGGACCCCTAAGGACCCCTTAATATTCATTAATCCCTTTTTAAGGGGTCTTAAGGGGTCCTACGACACAATAATGTGTCCCTGGACCCCTTAAAACCACTAACGACCCCTTATCACCCCTTACCATTCATTAGTGTATGGTAAGGTGTCCTAAGGGGTTTTAAGGGGTCTAAGGGGTCCTACAACACATTAAAAACCCTTACAAACCCTAGGATTTAGACAGAGGGGTCCTTGAGGGTAATAAGGGGTTGTAGGACACATTAATTTGTCCTAGGATCCCTTATGTCCACTTAGGACACCTTATGATACATCTTAGGTGTCTTAAAAGTTTGTAAGGGGTCATGAAGGGTCTTAGGACACATTAATGTGTCTTAAGACCCCTTCATGACCCCTTACAAACTTTTAAGACACCTTAAGACCCCTTAGGATCATTTACCATTAATTACTGTATGGTAAGGGGTCCTAGGGGATTGTAAGGGGTCTAAGGGGTCTAAGGACACATTAATGTGTCATAGGACCTCTTAACAATCCTACGACCCCTAAGACGTAGAGAGAGGGTTCCTAGAGGGTCCTAAGGGGTGTTATGACACATTGATGTGTCCTAGGACCCCTTAGGACCCCTTACCATGCATCTTAGGGGTCCTAAAGGGTCATTAGAGATCGTAAAGGGTTGTAATGGGTCATAAGGGGTCCTAAGACACATTAATGTGTTTTAGGACCACTTACCATTAATTAGTGTATGATAAGGGGTAATGGGACATATTAATGTGTCCTTGGACCCATTAACAATCCTTACGACCCTTAAGATGTAGAGAGAGGGCTCCTAAGGGGTTGTAATGGGTCCTCACCTTCTCTCTCTCTCTAATAGGTCCTGTGACTATTAATGTGTTCTAAGGGGTCCTAATGGGTTGTAATGGGTCCTAAGGTTCCTAGGACCACTTAGAACCCATTAGAGCCCCTTAGGAAACATTAGGACATATTAGAGCTCATTTGTGTGTCCTACAATGATTAATGCATCCTAAGGGGTCCTAAGAGGTCCTAATGGGTCCTAATGTGTCCTAAGGGGTCGTAATGGGTCCTAAAGGTTCATAGGACCACTTAGGACCCATTATGACCCCTTATGATACATTAGAACCACTTAGAACTCTAAAGAGTGTCATGCAGTGATTAATGCTCTCTCTGATGTAGAGGGTTAGGTGTGATGATGAAACAAGGTTTCTAGTGTTAGTGTACCCTTAGAATTCAAATATCTAAATTTTAAAATATGACCCAAGCAACTCTCCCAAATGAATGGATAAGATGTTCTTAGGATATTTATAACAAAGAATGATCAATGAAATGGTCAACAACCCCACCTAACACTTACACCTTTAAAAAAATCCTATAAAGATTAATCTATGTTACCATATAAGATGAGCAACAGTACATGGCAAGAAACAATGTATGTCGAGCCCTCCAGCGAATGAGCTCCTTTCAACGACCGAGCCCCTCGGCCAACACTACGACTGAGCAACACTTCACCACTAAGATGTAGGGCTTTCTAAATCTCCTAATTCCAAAAACTTCTAACACTAACCACTGAAGGATTCACCATGTCATTGTCATTTTAAGACAACCCAAATCATAAGACATACCCTTCCTTAAGGTAGATTGTTGGCTGTTGGTCCAATCCAAGCAATTCCAACCCTTCACAACCTTCAAACTTTGGTGATCACCTTCTCAAACTTACTTATCTGAAAAACCTCATGTTAAAATCATAATGTACATGTTAATTCAAGACCATTCCATGAGAAACACATTGGAAACATCCATGGAGTGGTCACATTCCTTCACAAAATTAGAATATATAAGGAAAACCGGTACTTCAAAAGTACAGACAGTATAAAGGATGTAAATTTGAGACTATTAGATCCTCAAAACATTTAATCTAATTCTAAATGATGTTATTTATATCCTTAAAGCATTAGTAATCCAATGAAACTTCTAAGAAACCAAATTCATGTAGTGAAAAGCAAAGAAATTATTAAAATTCTGGGTTTTACTGCACTTTTTGATAATAATCTATACAATGGCATCTCCCCCCTTCATAAAATCATTGAAACCCATCTTATAAACTCCCTAAAAACTGCTCCCAACTAATTTAGATCGGTTACATGGTTTAGTTAAGCCATTAAAATCCCTAAAACCATTTTCCCACTAATTTTCTAACTAGCCGTTACATTTCAAACTTGAATTTTTCAAATTAGGGAAATGGCTTAGTTACTTAGTAATTTGAAAACCATTGACACTTATGGATTCCAAATACCTTATTAAACACTCCTATACTCTCATATCCTATCATATTGTCACCAGTTTCAAGTTTTTAGTCCTAAGGTCCTTATTAGGACCTTCAGGACATTACATTCATTTATTACAGTTATTACCCTTATACATTATGGGATTCAATACGTTGAGATTGATTTCATCCCAAGAATTCATCTCTCCTCCATGCCTCCATGGTTTCTTCATCCTTTTCTCTATCTTCTTATGAGGTGCTCCTTCACCATACTCCCAAGAATGAAATCATTATTTTCCCAAGGAGTATTCCTCTTCCATGTATCAGTTTGGTCATGCCTTGGCTTTATCTTCCTATCAAAGACCCAGTAGTCTTCCAAGGTCACCTTCTTCCCATTTATCTAACCTATTTTCACATTACACAATTAGTTAGAAACAAAACATTTGGTTTGATTCCCTTTTCTAGGACATTGTTTTTGTTCAAGGGACTGCCTTCTTGCCCCCATGTTCTTCACCTACTGCCTCTACAACTGCACTTCCTTTAACCCTTATTCTTCTCCCCAAGAGGACAAATAATGGTCCCCACTTGCACACATTGCAATTCCCAAAGTACCATATCACTAGGACTCTCTTTTTTTCATTTTATTTCCCATGGATAGTCATCTTCCAACCAATATCATGGTGGATCCTCCCTTGCAAAATCTGATCCCGAAAACACAATATGATCTTCTCTTTACCCTTATCCGCTAAAGGTTTTATTTCATACTTTTTGTTATCCTTATGCAGCATGTAGGTGTTCAAATACCCATCATGCATGGTTCTTATTTCCCATTTCCATGGTCTCCCTAAAATTATGTGTCCACAAGTCATGTCTATCACATCACATAAAACATTATCATGATATGCACCAATTGAAAAGTCAACATAAACTTGCTCCTTAAACAAGAGATTTTGGTTTTCACTAACCCAAGTTGCATAGTATGGTCTAGGATGAGGAAACATCTTTAATTTCAACTTATTAACAACTTCATAAGCAACAAAATTACTATGTGCACCAGAATATACTATTAACTTGCATACCTTACCCATTGTCAAACAATTGATTCTAAATTTTTTTACTTGTGGTGCTAGGTGAATTGTTTCTCCTCTTCCCATCAAAAGACACTCTCCTTCCTCAGGATAAATCGGTGTAGAATCATGCTTCTCTTCTTCTTCTTGTGTGATATTTTTTCTCTTATCCCTGGTTTGTTTTTGATCATTCCGCTTAGGACATTTGAATGATTGGTTCCCTACTTCATTACAATGAAAATACTTACCTGTGAAAGTACCACTTCCTCTTCCTCCTCCAAATATGCCACCTCTATTATTGTATCCACCTCTTTTATCTAATGCGGTTCCCTTTCCTTTATCCTTGTCATTTCTGCTCTGATAATCTACATTTGTTTTGCCACCTCTTCCTCTTATGGCTCCTCCTCCCCTATTGTTGTCTCTCAATACTCCTCTTCAACATATCCTCTTCTCTGCTTGTAAGATGAAAGCACTCTCCTAGGGTATGTTAGAATGATTTAGAATAACTAAGAGGGGGGGGGGGGGGGAATAAATTATCCTTAGGTCTAGAAANTGTTAGAATGATTTAGAATAACTAAGAGGGGGGGGGGGGGTGAATAAATTATCCTTAGGTCTAGAAATACCAATAAACTTTCAATAAATTTCACCAACTTAGATCTACTAAAAAATCCACTCAGTCTCTATAACATATACTCAGTAACATAAACTTGTAGTTCAATGTCCTAATGTAATGAACTTGCAGAATATAGAACTCTTCATAGTACAACACATCAAATAAAATTCATACAAGTATGACAACAAGATTTAATTTGGAAACCCAATATGGGAAAAACCACCAGTAACATGCTACCAATTATTCACTCTTCTGAAGTGAGTTCTGTGAGGAGCCAACCCTATTAAAGGTTACAATACACACTGTTAAATGCGATCTTGCTAAAGGATTTAATCACCCTTTTAAAAGTTATCCTTGTTAGAGGACTTAGATCATTCCATTAGAATTTCACTTTGATTAAAGGATTTACAATACGACTGTTAGATCAACCTTGTTTAAAAGGATTTTGCACTGATACAATGGTTATAAAGTAACAGTAATGTGATCTAAAACATACAACTCAATTTGCAAATACAGATCCACTTTCCTTCAAATGCTAACTCACTGAGTGGCATCCATTGTCATCTCTATCACTCATATCTCATTGGAAATCTGTCAAGCAATCACCACTATGTAGTCCTGTACTTCTCTTCTTAGCCTTCTCTGCATTCTAATTAGATTTTCCAATCAACTGAATTAACCTCCATTGTCCATAAACTGCAATCAAGTTAATCTTATACCTGTCTAATAAGGTAGCTAGATCTTTTACCACTTAATTATCATTGTAGATCTTAGGGTTTGGTCAGATCCAACGAATCCTTCCAACATTTTGTTTTCCATCCACCTTGTATAATACATCCTAAAACTCATTGAATACATACATAAAAATGGCTAAACATATATTAAATGCTCATTTAATTCTCCACAATGATCATCCTTATCTTAAATATACTTCACATATCCCAAGAAATCAACTATGTTGGTTGGGATCTCAAATCTTCCCCAAACTGTCAAAATACTGACACTCAGTCATCACTGTGTTCTTCTGCTTGGTCATTACTAGATAACTCAGTAATTTATTGACGCTCGATAAATATTGATGCTCAGTCGAAACTAAATTTTCTCTATATGTACTAACACTCATTCGACACTTGCATCACTCAACACATACATAAGTTCCTTAATATTCTGCTTTGTAACTCGGTCAAGACTAAACTTGTAGTCTTCCAAACTTCACTTGGTGTTAAAGATAAACAACATATTACCTTACCGAGATGAAATCTCATCAAGTACCCATTGTAGCTTCACATAACTCAACCATTTCACCAGGTCTTCTTATTATCTCTTATTTTCAAATCCTCTTCATAAATCAATTGATATGGCACTTTAGAAGATAGCAACTGTCTTACCATTTAAGGTTTGACATCAATAGAAATATAAAAATTGTTTCAATTGTAGTTTCCAACAATATCCCTCTTTGGAATTGATGTAAAACACATGCAAACAAAGCATGCAAGGTTACCAAACAATCCAAATAGTATGTTCTGTAAAATAAAATTTCATTAATGTCCTTAGCTTCATTATGATTCTCTCCATTACAAATATTAGCTCCCTCTTGGATAGATTTATCTCTATAGCTTATCTCCATCTGTGTCATTCTCCCTCAGAGTATATCTTTGTGTAATTCTCCCTCAATGTCATATCTCCCTTTACTGTCCAACCTTAAAATCTCCCTCTTTGACAATAATGCCAAAGACATACATCTTCACCATGTAGATATCTCTGTGTCAACTTTCTGACTTCTATGCTCCTTCTGTCATCTTGCTTATGACTGATCAATATCTTGTGTGTTACTCTTCATAGCTTTAGGAAACCAATTCCTTGATGTTGGTTTCTTGATGAACTATAACTAATTGAATGTTTGAAGATGTTAAGTTGATGATCACCAAGTAATAGAAAGTTGATGCAAGACATTAAATTAGTTAATGTATTGTATTGTCATTGATGTCAACTTGATATAATCTATATGGTCATGGACATACTACCAAAGACTTCAAAGAACCAATGAATCAAAGGCTATGCTATCATTAATGCATATAATTCAAGTATTCACAAGTGACTGTATACACTAACGGAGTGCACACCGATGGTTAGAGTAAATCAACGAGAGCAAAGTCACAATGTTACCCGATGAGAAAATGCACAATATTAACAACAAGAAAAGTCACAGTTTTACCTGATGAGCAAAGCACAGTATAACCCAATGAACAGAGATCCCAAATAAAATTGAAGTCACACCGACGGAACAGTCAGTTATCACTGATGACTAACTCAAGTATTGATTGACAGAACAAAGAGTTCAAAAATGACAAAATGCTTAGCTGTCAAGAGCTAAAAATAGACTTAACTGATACTTATCATTGTTTTAATTGACAAGATAAAGTCAGAGATAAGTAAAGGATTCAAGGCTTCTTTGTCCATTTGGAAAGAAGATCTCTACGAGATAAAACTGGAGTTTTTCCTTTAAATCTAATTGGCGAGAATTGTGGATCATGCCAAGATCAAGAAAACCAAGAAATGGTGAAATCATGTCTATATAAGAGACAAGCTTATTCATTATGAATAAGGGGAGTAAAAAGAAAATAGATGCTAAAGAGACTCTGAAGGAGAAGAAAGTCTTCATTCAGACCTGATCAATCAAGCTGAGGAAAGAACTAAATTCTGTAGACATCGATGAACAATGTTGCAACATCATATAGCATAACAGTGTGGAGCAAAGGTATTGAATTGATTAAATTGATCAAAAAGGTAATGTACTTCACATCAGAAGAAGAAAGATTCAACATCTATCTAGTGAAGGGATTAAAGATAGAGAGAAAGCTGCAAGAATCAAATCTAAGATCTCAAAAGCTTACCGAGGACCAGATATTTGTATCGGTTATAGTACATAAGAGTGATAGTTTGATAAACTTCAATTGTTATATTTCATATTGTATTAGTGATTATATAGTGTGATAATGTAGTGTGTTTCCATCAATGCCAAAGGGAGAGATTGATGAACTATAACTGATTGAATGTTTGAAGATGTTAAGTTGATGATCACCAAGTAATAGAAAGTTTATGCAAGACATTAAATCAGTTAATTTATTGTATTTTCATTGATGTCAACTTGATATAATCTGTATGGTCATGGAAATACTCCCAAAAACTTCAAAAAACTGATGAATCAAAGGCTATGCTATCAGTAATGCATATAAGTCAAGTATTCACAAGTGAGTATATACACCGATGGAGTGCACACCGACGGTCAGAGTAAATCAATGAGAGAAAAGTCACAGTGTTACCCGATGAGAAAATCATAGTGTAACCCAACGGATGGAGATCCTGAAGACAACTGAAGTCACACCGACGAAATAGTCAGTTATCACCGATGACTAGCTGAAGTATTGACTGACTGAACAAAGAGTTCAAAAATGACAAAATGCTTAGCTATCAAGAGATAAAAATAGACTTAACTGATACTTATCATTGTTTTAATTGACAAGATAAAGCCATGGATAAGTAAAGGATTTAAGGCTGCTTTGTCCAGTTGGTAAGAAGATCTCTATGAGATAAAACTGGAGTTTTTTCTTTAAATCTAATTGGCGAGAATTGTGGATCATGCCAAGATCAAGAAAGAAAAGAAATGGTGAATTCATGTCTATATAAGAGACAAGATTATTCATTATGAATAAGGGGAGTAAAAAGAGAATAGATGCTGAAGAGACTCTGAAGGAGAAGAAATTATTCATTCAGACCTGATCAATCAAGCTGAGGAAAGAGATAAATTCTGCAGACACCGATGAACAGTGATACAACATCATAGAGCATAACAATTTGGAGCAAAGGTATTGAATTGTAAAGAGATTGGACACTTTGCTGCAAGATGTCCTAACAAAAGAAAAGAAGATAGAAGTAATGATAGGTCATTTCAAAAGAAGTATGACAAAGGTAATAACTGAGATTACAGAAGAAACTGACAATTAGAAAGAAGAGATACCCGAGACTATAAGGACAAAGGAAAGAAGGTGTTGATGAGACTTTATGACTGGCCAAATTTTCCTATAAAGGTCATTCAGGGAATAAATTCTCTGGGCCTTCAAGCACCTGAGAGTCACATCTTAACAGTGTAGGAGCTAAGTTGGGTGTGTGGTTGTTTTGTTCGGGGGGATAGCTTTTTTTCTTAGCTCATCTTCTTCAAGGATTTTTTTAGGTCAGGGTTTCCTACAAGCATTTGGATTATCAAACAAACTTCAAAAGATATGCCAAGGTTAGAAAGTATTCATTCTACTTATAGTTATGCAAATACATTTAAAACATCAACCATGCTCTAACAAACTATACTAAATACTAAACATATACAGAACTAGTGATTCTTTCATGTTCAATAGCAAGGGGAAAGAGGTCATTAATCTACTTAACATTAGAGAAAAGGACATCAGAAACATATAGCACAAAAGAGTGTTAACTCAGAGATCAAGACACCAACAACATCATTGCGAGAATCCTTCCTTCTTCATTAACTATTTTCTAGCATCACTGGTGTGTACATAAACAACTCTAAGAGAGCATCTATCTACCAAGAACTACTAAGAACTACTGAGCATTGAGCTCTACAACTACAAGAAAATGAAATGCTGAAATGCTATTACTATGGACTGCAAAATCATCAATTTTTCCAACCCTTAGAATGAAGTCAAACTTCTTATTTATGCACATACTTTCCCTAAATTTAACCTAATCTAACTTTACACTCAATAATAAAATATAATTTCCAGTGGCCGGTACTACCTGCACCACTTTACAACTACCTCGAGAATAACAGAGGTCTAACATGTCAGAGGAATAAGACAAGAAGAGAGGTATGGAAGAATCAACATCACCTTGGGAAGAACATCTGTCAGAACCATCCCTCAAGTTGACGTGCCTTGTTGGAGTCACCTACTTTCTGACATCCACTTATTAACTGCCTGATAATGACCGGTTAGCTCTAGGGAGCTTGGACGCGGGTCATCAAAAGAATACAAAATTGTTGGATCTGGGACTTCAGGATTCGGGAGCTCACACTCAAAGAATAATGAATGTAAAAGAATGCACCCTGCTATTGAAAACCTCCAAGATCTAGAGGACCTTATTTCTCTTTTCTATTCTTGAATGTTTCCAAGAGCTGGGCAATGCCATCTTCATCGATATCCTTGAGACTAGCCTGATGGTACCTGGCCATCTCTACCTATTTGCCCAGATTTGGAGTATTCAGTTTGAATTCCGTGGCCATCTTCATGGAATCATGGGCTTGGAGCACCATGTAAGATATACGAGACATCTTTTCTCCATCCATTGTCTCTGAGAACTGATATCAAGCTTCCATCAGCTCGTCAAGTTTTACTATGATGTACTCCTCCAGAGTACATGTTTCGGTACAAAAGGGATCAACTTTTGAAACCCTTGTAATGGATGCCTTATATATATTTAAAGAATATTCTACCTCCAAAAATTTATCCCGCAGGGCCCCTACCAGTTGCTTGCTTATCTCCAATGTGAGATCAAGTCTAGAGTGCTGGGTCCGGACAAAGTCGAAGGACTCTTCTCCCAAAATTTTGGCTTTAGTAACAATCTCTTCTTTGAGACTTAGGAGTTCTCTCAAATCATTCATCCAGACCTTGTATTTTTTGGTTTCTCCCTCCTAGATGGTAATGGTATTCTTGGCTTGGTGTAGAACATTGTCGGCTGCATACAGGTCTGGGAGTGTATCTACTAGGACACGCTGGATGTTTCCCACCTGTTCAACCACCCAGTCATTAGCTACATGTGCTTTATTTTTCATACTCCTTAGTGCATCTATGTCACCCTATGGGAGTGGTGCTCTAGATGTGGAAGCTTTCAGAGGAATAACAATGATGGGTTGTGCCAACTCTATCAAAAGCCCGACAAGATTTGTGTTCTTTTCCCTTTCTTCTTGGAGCTTTTGGGCTTGCTTGTTATAATGGGCCTCTATCACTCGGCTGGCTTCTTTTAATAGGTCCAATTCACCCTATTTGTATCTTTTCCCTAGAGGTACTTTCGTGATTGTGTAGTCCTTGGCTCTGGTTATTTCCACATCTATATCTGGGGGAGGGATTACAATCACCGCAACTATCTCTCCGCCCGGACCGATTCAAGTGCAATGAAGGGTCCAAACCTTCTTTTATTTTAGGGCCCCCTATGCTTGTGCCATCATCTCATCTAGGGAGAGATGGGCCTTTGTTTCTATTGGGGCCTTCCTCTTTTTAGAATCCACCAACCATTATTGGGGCAGGGGTGGCCTTGCTGCCAAGGTATGATCCTGCAAATCCCCTTCGGGGTTCTGTTGTGCATCCCTAATGTTCTGAGTCTCTTCAGACTCTTTTCTTGTATCATCCAGACCACCTGCATTACCCATCTTAGTGGTGTTAACATTTTCTACCTCGGTGTCCACGTTCTTAGCAGCGTCAGATTCAATATCTGTATTTCTAGGGTTCTACCCCTCACCTTGTTGCTATTGTTCTTCTTTGGCTTCTTCTGCTGGAATATTTCCCTCCATCAGAATATCCTCAGGAGGTGGCATAGGTATCTGGCCAAGGTTTAGTGTTTGGTCCACCATGATCAGTTCAATGAATGTCACCTTCTTTGGGGTAGGAGGAGGTGTCTGGAGCATGGTGGCTAAGGCTACGGTTGCTCCCGTAGGTTTGGGTCCCTTAGAAAATGATGGTTGCTCACTCTACACTTGCCTCTCCTCCATGGTGTTGGTCTCTATAACATGTATCTCCTGCTCCTCAGAGAAGTTCATCTATTCTTGTTCCTTTTCCCATTCTACGCAAACTTCCCGCTCTATGACAACTACTTTCTCTGGGATCTCCCCCTCCGTGGGGATGGTTACTTTCTCCTAGGTGGTGATCTCTTCCACCACCTTCCTGATATCCCCTTGTAGGTTCACAAGTTCCTCCATCCTAAATATGTCATCAAACTCATCGTGCGTAGGGGAGGTCTCCAGGGGATCTTCAGGCTGATTGTCTGGCTCTGGAGAGTCCGAGAAGACAATCTATATTTTGGGGATGTTAGGCATCCCAAGTTCTAGTTCCACCCTTGGCTGAGGATCAACTATTATTTTCTTCTTCCTCCTAGTTACCAATGGGGGCCTTGCATCTAACATGGCTGCCCACTCTTCCTCTGCTCCGGTCCTTGTTACTTGGACCATTAATTCTGCAAGTGAAGGAGAATTGGAAGGGTGGACAGGTCTGGCCATAATAGCTGGGGTAGCCAGCTGGGTGATTAATGTATCTTTAATTTGCTGGGTTACTGCTAGAGTTTTCTACATTTGTTCTGCTATGGGAACTATGGATGGGACTTGAGATGAGGTCCCCATTTTCCTCTTTCTTTTATCCTCACCCTGCGAGGAGGTTCCGGCTCCGAAAGTTGAACACCGCACAAATGGGCCAACTTTTCATGTGCTTTTTGGACACACCTTCTAAAAATATGCATGATTGCATTCAATTATATTATTGGTGATGTCCTTAATTTTTGGTCCCTTTATTGCATCCCAGGTCACCAGAGGGAGAGCCATTTTATCTACTCCTTTTTCTTTGTATTGTGGGTCCTCTAAGGACCCAATTTCTGAAAAGTCATTGGGGAACTTTTGAAGCTTAAACCACTTCATCATCCCCTATGTCAACCAGAAAAAATGCCAGTTCTAGACTTCAAAATTGTCCTGGAAATCTTCCCAAAAATCTTCTAAGTGAAGCTCATGCGCGGGGGCTGCCTAGGGAAGTGCCGTTGCTATCTTTCCCAGCGAATCAAAATTCTTCCGCTCTAAATAGAATTCTTCCAGCCCCAAACTTTTAAGTTCATTATCGACTTCTTTGGCCACTACTAGGCTGGAAGAATAGTTCCCACAAGAGATTGGGAATGGGACGTTAATAACCTTCTTCACTATGAAGAGGGCTTGCAGCTCCATAATTTGTTTGTAGTATTCTAAAAGAATTATTTTATCCTCACAATGTTTAGGTAGTAAATAGGGTTTCCTGAAGAATTCGGTCACCCAAATGTATGTATGTTTTTGATATTGAATTTACTAGTGGCCATAAGTGCTGACCAAGTTCATTTCTTCTTTGGAGAGTTGGTATCCGGTGTCCCAAGTAGGTGTAAGAAGGTTGTAGTAAATGAAGGCATCATTTACTCGACAGAAGCTGGGGAAGCTGGCCTCCCATTGGACCTATGGGAAATAATCCCATGGAGCATTCTGGCCTTGGACAGTCCTGAGCACACTTGCTGTAAGTAATCCTTGGGTCACGGGGCATTGTTGTGCTAGTGCCCATAAAACGTAGGAAGTCATGTAGAATTTGGGGGTTTGGGTGGCCTTGACAAGCTAAGAGTCCACATGATTGGCAATGATGGTAGCCCGATCAAAATTCTTCCCACCAGAGGTGATGCTGAATAAGAAATAGTACATCCATGCTGAGAATTCCCTAGCATGGGGCTCTCCAAAGACCCTGCATAGAGTGATGATCCCCATCTGCATGCTCTCTTTAAATTCTGTCTGGGGGATCTCCAGTTTCATCTTTTTGAAATATTTCCTTGGCACCTTAAGCCAGTTGTGATTGAGATATTTCCGGGCCATGAGATCTAGCTTATGAAATTCTTCCAAGGTCGGAGACCAGGTGAGAATGACCACGTCATCAAATCAGGGGATCCCCAGCCCTACAACAAAAGTCACAGCATCCAAAGACACCATATGCATTAGGTAGTCTGTCAAAATTGGGGTGGCGAGCATGAAAACCTAGATGACCATGTTGTAGTGTTCTACCAAAGTGAGAATGAGCTCCAGAGCTTGCATAGAGCAGGGAAAATAGGCAGCTTTAAGAATCACAAAATTGAGCACATTGAGGGCCAATGGATCTCTGGTTATGTGTTGAATGAACATCATCTTGACTAAGGCCTGCATTTTAGCCCATATCTCGACACTTGTGTCGATGATTAATTGTAATTTGGAATTGAACTTTGATCCCTGAATAACACCCCCTTCAGATACTTCATTGTTAATGGGAGATTTTCCAAGGCCTTCTCGACCTTCATCCTGATGGCTGTCCTGCTTGCAACAGTAGTGGGGAGTTCTGGACTCCCGGGTGGAGAAGATGCTGATGCTGATGCCTCTGAAATGATTGATTATTTTAATTCTGGCAACCTACAAAATAGAACAACCATCATTATGTATACAAAACAAAACATTATTCTAGACCCCAGAGATTTTCATCACCACTATACATCTGTTCCTGAAAGGATGTTAATTCATGTCAAACCCTGAAAAGATATATAATAAGAATGACCTAGGAACTTTACCCCTACCCAGGCCTTGGGGAGCCTTGGGGATTCTAACTTGTGTGATGAAATGAAATAAGGACCTAAGGAAGACCAGGGACCCAGAGTCTGAAAAACTAACCGTTGCATGGTATGACCAAAAATTAGCCGTATTAGGCTGACGTGGGAGTGTCACGTGGCCACACAGTAATGGGAGTAATGGCATTAACACAGACAACTATCTGAATACACAGAAAAATGAATGCCACTTAGGTCATTTTTGAATTCTCACATGTGGGAAACTTAACCCTCCATAAAGATTGACTCGATGGAGGAGAGAGAAAACCACCATGGCTCGAGCCAGTGAGGCGCTGAGTTTGAACTAGGCAGTATTTAGCTAAGAGGGTGAGCTTAAAAAATTGGGAAAGACATGAAAGGGCATGGTGAGCTTGACACAAACTAGGAGGGATATACATGGGATATACACCAAAGATTTAGAGGGTCAAAGTGCTATGAGGATTGAAGCACAACTCGCAGGCTGACCGAAAACAAGCATATATACAACTATTTACGGGAGGTTACAAAATTTACAAGGTATATACAAAAGCTACATTAAAATACAACTGCACAGAGGGTGGACAACCCTCTGGTAGAGCCATCCCACCAACAGGAGGAGAGAAAGAGAAAAACTAGAGACAGGAAACAAAAACCAGACCAAAAACCAAGTGAGACAAAAAGCAAGAAAAAAAACCAGAAAATAGGAAAATCGAAGAAAGAAAGCCGAAGGACCTACCTATAAACACATAGAATGTGGGAAGGTGAGTATGGGAGGTGATCTGCAACTGGTTCACCTTGGAATGACTGTGAAAGCACCACTATTTACTACTGTTTGAATTTTGTTAATCACCAAAAGCAATTTGCACTTAATCGCTTTGAATCCGGACGACTCAAAAGGACAAACAAACTCCGGGACCAGGTCCCAGAGACAAAAGAAGACAAGAAGAAAAGGATAAAAACCCTCATGGAAGCAAATCCCAGAGGGAAAAAAATGAAACAAAAGAAACCAAGGGGAAAAAGAAAAAGTGAAAAAGGGGGACCTGACATTTTGCCTACAAAATGTAGGGACGGGTATGCAGGGCATAACAAATGGAAACTATCTGGGACAAATGCCTTAGCACATTTGAGAACTTTCAAATCTAGTTAGCAAAACTGAAAGTAATATTTACTTGGAGTATTTTTCTTGCAAAGTGTGAGGTGTCTGAGAAAATCAGACTCGATCATTGATTCAATCTTTAAGTCTTTCATCAGCTGTGAGGTGTATGCTTTGAAAGAAAATCAAGCCGATGACTTCTGGGAGAAGCAGAGAGGAGGCACTGAGTATACCAAACCAAAGTCATCATATCTTGCACATTCCCTCAGACACCAAAGTTCTCTATTCTTCAGTTATTTTCCTTTTTTCTTTTCTAGATGGCAAGGCGGTACTTCTTTCACCATGAACCTTAAGCTTAGCTAATTTTCATGGTGGTACTTCTTTCACCTTGCCATCCACTTTTAAATTGCTGAATAGGAGAGAACATTCTAGACCTGTAATATTTTAATGACTTTCACACTTGGTCAACAACTAGTGCAATCGATATGCTCTCAATGTGTCCAATTACTTGCTTCTTAGATTTTCTATTAACCGATGTCCGGACTGTCAAGATGTGAATCTAATGAAGATTACCCATAACCTCTTACCATACTTACAAAATAACTTTAGAGCATGGACAAATTCCACCATGCTAACAATAGATTTTGAATTACCCAAAATGCATAAGGTACCATTCCAGGGGCTAGATGTTATGAGAAGCATACCTTTACACAAAGAGAAGACAACATGCTGGGAACCTAGAAAAAAAACATGAAACAAAAGAGAGCCAAAAATAAAGGAAAACACGAAGAGGAAAGGCGATCCCGAAGGATAGCCAACGAACTATTTACAAGGTATTCCAAAGAAACACTAGGAAGGATATTTACAAGCAAGGACTTTACATATGATACAACTTTGGAAAAACTCATCACCTACCTCATTCAAAGTAGTACTTGAGAAACTGCCCATTAACAGGCAATGGGACAACTTCTTCGGTCATAGTGTTGAGGTGATAAGTATTTTCCCCGCAGATCTCAGCTATCAGATATGGTCTGAGCCAGAGTCGCTAAAACTTGGTGTGCTTTCCCTTCTTTTCCTGAGCTTTATCCAAGTTTGAAATTTGAAAGGCCTTATACTGGGCTCTTTAGTCAAACCATCTTTTTTCCATTTCTTGGTGACACATGAAGTGTTCAAGGGCTGCATCTCTTTGTTCCTCCATCCTTACCAAGTTTAGGAGCTGAACCTCCACAATTTTGTCCCAGTTGTAGGATTCTTGCATAAACTGTAGCACTGGGAACTATAAGTTAATGGGGAATATTGGGTTCTAGCCATAAACCAGATAAAATGGGGATGTCCCTAGGGCTGCCTTTATTCTGATACAATCTTCCCAGAGGGTGAACCTAAGCTTTTGGTTCCAGTCCTGGGGGTTATGTTTTAACAGATGTTTGATCACCTCAAGTAGATTTTTGTTGGTAGATTTAGCCACACCATTACCCCAGGGGTAGTAGTTGCTGGAGAAATTCATGGTGATCTTTCTCTCATAGGTCCATTCAAGTAATTGTGCTAAAGAAAATGCCAGACCATTGACACACACTATAGCAAATGACATTCTAAAACAGGTGACTATATTTTCTTCTAGGAATTTAATAACTACATCTGTCATATTGTTTTTGCAAGGAATCACTTCAGACCACCGGGTGAAATAATTAGAAGCAGTCAAAATGTACCAGTGGTTGGCAGATGAGTTGGGGTTGATTTCCCTGATAAAGTCAAATGCCCATTGGGTGAAGGGTTTAGATTTGAAGACCAGCTGCAAAGGCATAGTTAGGTTTCGCTCATGATGTGTCATTGTTCGTCAAGTGTGGGATCTCCTAAAATGAGTGTAGACATCCTTAAAGATGCAAGGCCAATAGTATCTGGCCTAGAGGATCTAGTGGGAAGTGGCATCAGTTGAGCCATGCCCGGTTCCAAATTTCCCATGAAATTCTTCAATCATTTTTATAGCTTGGTCCCTGTCTATGCACCAGAGGTATATCCCTTCATAGTTCCTGCGAAAAAGTGTTCCATTTTTTTATCATGAAGTGTGCGCTTTTCAGCCATAGGGTGAAACATTTGTTTATGGGTAGCCCCTTTGGGAATCTTTTATTCAAAAATAAGTATACCAAGTCGGTATACTACGGATCTTGACTGATGGAATCCACTACATAGGTTTGGCATTCAATGTTTGAAGTTCCTCCTGCCATCGCTCTACATAGTCCTTGGCCTCAGACTATCTTCATGGGTTGCATTTCTAAATAATACTCTTGGAGGATGGCCATCCATTTCCCCCTTTATTCACCCAATTCACTCTGCTGGAGTAGAGACTTAATAGCCTAGTCCGAGATGATAGCATGCACTTTGCTCCGGAGAATATAATGCCAAAATTGTTTTCACGGTGCGGACAAGAGTAAAGGCCTTCTTTTCCAAAGATGAATACTGGACTTCGGAATTCTTAAAGGGGGAGCTCATAAAAGCTATTGGTTGTTTTTCCCCTTCGACCTTCTTGGTCAAAACTGTCATGGCAGAATGTGGCAAAGCAAAGGAATATATGTGAAATGGGAGGGAATAGTCTGGACTAGCCAAGACTGGTGCCTCCACAATAGTTTGTTTAATCTGTGTGAATGCTCACTTTTCTTCAGGACTCCACTTAATATTTGTATCTTTATTCATCATGTCATTGAGCAGTTTTACTATCTCAACAAATCCAGTAATGAACCACTAGACAAAGTTGATCTTTTCAAAGAAAGATCTCATTTCTTTCTTACTGACGGGCATCTATAGATTCAACAGTGCTTCAACTCTCTCAATGTCAATGGATATACCCTTCTCGAAGATGATATGCCTGAGTAGATTCCCTTTAGTGACCTTGAATATACATTTCTTAGGGTTGAGGGATATTCCATATTGATGAAATCTCTCAAAAATCTAGGCAAGGTGAGCGAAATGATTACGCCTGTCCCAGGAAAAGATGGTCAAATCATCCATGTAGATGTTTATACACCAATTTACTAGGCCTTTCAACGCAATGTCCATAGCCTTTTGAAATGTTGCCCCTAGGTTGATCAGGCCAAAGGGCATCCTCTAGTATGAAAATGTTCTACACTTGGTGGTGAACGTCATTTTGTCTCTATCTTTGTGCTTAACTATGACCTGGTTATACCCGGAGTACCCATCCAGGAAAGACATCATTTGAGATCCATTGATGATTTGAAACACCTCATCCAATGAGGGGAGAGGGTGATTATCCATCTTAGATGCCTTGTTCAAATTGTGAAAATCCATGCAAAGGCGGATCTCGCTGCTTTTCTTCCTCACAGGGATGAGGTTGGCAACCCAAGTAGTGCACCAGATAGGAAAGATAATCCGGGCTGACAAAATTTTTTGAACCTCTTGATGAATTAGAGGCTTGATTAGTGGGTTTACCAGTCTTTTCTTTTTCTGAAAGGGCTTAGCATCTTATTTCTGTGGGATGGTATGGGTCATGATGGATGTGTCATAGGTCTTCAAATCCTTATACCCCCACACAATTACATCAATGTATTCTCAGAGAACTGTGAGAATCTTCTCCTTCTCTTCTGGGGAGGAGGAGGTGCCAATGTGCATGCACTTTTCTTCTCCAGCTTGGCCGATGTTAAATTTCTCAAATTTTTCTCCCTCTAAGGAGGATGATATCTTTTCTCGGCCCCGAGGGTCTGAGTCAAAGATATGTTCTAGCGCTACCATCCCCTTACGGATGGTGTTGGTTGGAAAGTTTATGATCCTGTCATCTTCTTCACCCTACCTGGTATCTTCATGATCTCTTTCTTCCACTATCTGATCCTCAAAAACACCAACATTGGCCATGAAGGCAAGAATATGATGATAATCCTCAAAGACCTGAAAGTGGGTGACATTGTCTAGAATGGATGGTGTGGGGACCATCTCAACATAGAACTTCTGGAGATGGGAGCCAGCCATTGGCTCCAGGGTGCTGGCAGATACAACAAGGGTATCCAAAATGTAGTTTCTTTTCCAGGGAATGAGTTCAATGCCAAAGGCATCAAAATATTTGATGAGGCTCCATGCCCGATTGTGGTATGCGGCCAACCTTATATCATGACAAGTGTATTGGCTCCAGACCTGTTTAATGATCAACTCTGAATCACCCAGTGCCTAGAGGCGGGTGATTCCTTTCCTTAGTACAAATACGAGTTCAAGGACCAAGGCCTCATACTCGGTGACATTGTTCATGTAGTTAAAATATAGCCTATAAGATGTGAGGAAGGATTTCCCCCATGGGTTGATCAATTCCACTCTGGCCCCGTAGCCTTGTTTAGACTGGGACTCGTTGAACTTCAAGTTTCATAAGTTATTGTTCATTTTATGGGGCTGGGAGGGTTGGATTGGTTTTGGGAATGTTGGGAGGAGTTTCCTCTGGCTCTGATGGTGCATGGGTGAGATTTACCTTTGAAGAGGTCTTTGGTTTGGATGCCTAGACAAGTGGCACTATGGGAGTATTGTAGGAATGACTGTTGGGTCCAGTCAAATATTCTTCATGTTTCTTCTCCTGAAGGGCGTTGATGTGATAGGTAGCAGTGGTGATGCAAGGCTCACACTCTAGATCATAATGTTTTTGGTAATGCACCTAGCACCAAGTGCCAGACAAGAGTGTAGCAGGAGTTCCTGCAATACCCCACGAGTTAACCTCACCCCTTAGTTTTTTGTCCAGGTCCTGAATTCTCTGAGAGACTATGGGATCCTCTCCGGGGGTGAAATCAAATGTGAGGATCTCTAGGGGTCAGTACACCCCAGTGAAAGTCTCAGATAAAAGGAATTCATTTACCCTCCCAACTTCAGTGAGGGCCTGCTTCATCCTAGGTTTACTTTCTACCTAGTGTAGACACCTAAAAATGGTTCATTGCCTATGCCCCCTTTTTAACATGTCTTCTATATTGTGTGTTTGATCTTTATCATTCACTAATATTGTGTCATTCTTCCATGTCATCAATTACTAATATTTC